>CM070010.1:35938098-36148098 GCA_036247105.1 Cirrhinus mrigala
AAAATTCACAAAACCCTACTCTTTCATTGAAGTAAAATGAAAGGAATAGGAAATGTCATTATGACAGAACTGTTTTTCTCTAATACCCATTGACCACAATTAATGGCACCACTTTATTCAATACTTTTTGCAACCCCCTTTTCCCAGTTTAACAGCTGTGAGTTTCTCCTATAATGCCGGATGTTAGAGAACACCTGATGAGAGATCAGAGACCATTCCTTCATATAGAATCTCTCCAGACCCTTCAGATTCCCAGCTCCATGATAAACTGGGATGACCAGAAACTTCATTTTGTGCTCAGTGACCCATTTTTGTGTTGATTTTGATGGTGATTGTTGATGGTGGAAATATAAATGTTCAACGCCTTAGCTCTTTCTTACTTTGATTCATTTATTTATCGACTTGCTATTTTGTGTTATTTTCTTAACTTTTTTCTTGGAAGTTACGGCTGGATAATTTCATGTTCCTAGCTACCCTGGTGTGTTAAAAAAAATGTAAATATGAATGAGAATGTAGATTGTCAGACATTTTACTCATAATGTCTACGACTGCAAATAATTGTGGCCAATGTGTATTAGAGAAAAAAAAAATCATAATGTGATTTGATTTTTTATTGATTTTTTTATTTACTTTTATTTACTTTTTTTTTTTTTTTTTTTTTTTGGAACGATCAAAAGGATAAACAATACAGATGTATTTTCAAAACCTTTGATCACTTTTTTTTTAGGGTGCCAGTATAATTCTGATTATGACTCAGTTCCAAGCAATTTTAAGCTTTTCTTGGTTCATTCCATGTTTTACAGGTAACCTCTGTCGTGCTAATTCGGATTAGCACGGTTCGTATTAAATTAATCTAGTTTATTTTAGTTCAGGACTCCATAGTCCAGGAGTTAGCAATCTGTACTTAATCAGTGTTTCAGACAGCCATTTTTTAAACTGTGATTAACTATTCTAGATTAAGCTTACTCCTGGCTTAATTTAAACCCTGTCTGGGAAACCGCCCCTTGTTGTTTGCATTTATGTGTAAGCATTATCATCTAAATGCATTACTACACAAAATAGTGTAAATATAAGTATTTTATAGTAAGCAAGGCTGCATTAATTTTATTAAAAATACAGTAAAATAGTGAAATATTATTGTAATTTAATAGAACTACTTTCTATTTTAATATAGATTAAAAAGTAATTTATTCATGTGATTTAAAGCTGAATTTTCAGCATTATTGACGGAGTGAAAACTTCTATACAAAGAGACCTATGGTGCATCTAAGCTGTTTATTGCTATAGCAAAGCCTTAGAACTCCCTACTGAAAAAAAAAAAAACCAGGCAAAACCAGCCTAAGCTGAATGGCTTCTTTGGCTGGTCTCCCAGGCTGGTTTTAAAGTGGTTTAAAGTGGTTTTGGACACTTTTTAGCTGGTCAGGCTGGTCTTAGCGGGCCAAGCTGGGAGACCTGCTAAAAGACCAGCCAAAATTAAACCAGCTATTTTCAGCTTAAACCAGCTAAGACTAGACCACCAGTCTAGGCTGGTTTTAGCTGGTTTTTACTGAATCAACTAGTTTAGCTCGTTTAAATATGTTAATCATGCTAGAAACATGTTAATCATGCTAGTAACTTGCTAATTATGCTAACAACTGCTAGTAACTTGCTAATCATTCTAGTAACATGCTAACTTGCTAACAACATGCTAATAAGTTGCTAATTATGTTAACAACTGCTAATCATTCTAGTGACATGCTAACTTGCTAGCAACATGCTGGTAAGTTGCTAATTATGCTAACAACTGCTTGTAACTTGCTAATCATTCTAGTAACATGCTAACTTGCTAACAACATGCTAATAAGTTGCTAATTATGTTAACAACTGCTAATCATTCTAGTGACATGCTAACTTGCTAGCAACATGCTGGTAAGTTGCTAATTATGCTAACAACTGCTTGTAACTTGCTAATCATTCTAGTAACATGCTAACTTGTTAGCAACATGCTAGTAACTTGTTAATCATGCTAACAACATGCTAGTAACTTGCTAATCATATTAGCAACATGCTAGTAACAAGCTAATCATGTTAAAAACATAATAGCATCATGCTAATTACGTGCTAGTAATATGCTAATCATGTTAACAACATGCTATTAACATGCTAATTATGCTAGAAACATGCTAACTTGCTACCAACATGCTAGTATCTTGTAATCATGCTAACAACTGCTAGTAACTTGCCAATCATGCCAGTAACATGCTACTAACTTGCTAAGCATGTTAGAAACATGCTAGCAACATGCTAGTAACTTGCTAAGTATGTTAACAACTGCTAGTGACTTGCTAATCATGCTAGTCACATGCCAACTTGCTATCAACAAGCTAGTAACTTGCTAATCATGCCAGTAACATGCTACTAACTTGCTAAGCATGTTAGAAACATGCTAGCAACATGCTAGTAACTTGCTAAGTATGTTAACAACTGCTAGTGACTTGCTAATCATGCTAGTCACATGCCAACTTGCTATCAACAAGCTAGTAACTTGCTAATCATGCCAGTAACATGCTACTAACTTGCTAAGCATGTTAGAAACATGCTAGCAACATGCTAGTAACTTGCTAATTATGTTCACAACTGCTAGTAACTTGCTAATCATTCTAGTAACATGCTAACTTGCTAACAACATGCTAGTAAGTTGTTAATTATGCTAACAACTGCTAGTAACTTGCTAATCATTCTAGTAACATGCTAACTTGCTAGCAACATGCTAGTAACTTGCTAATCATGCTAACAACATGCTAGTAACTTGCTAATCATATCAGCAACATGCTAGTAACAAGCTAATCATGTTAAAAACATAATAGCATCATGCTAATTACATGCTAGTAATATGCTAATCATGCTAACAACTGTTAGTAACTTGCTAATCATACTAGGAGCATGCTAGTAACTGGCTAATCATGCTAGCAACATGCTAATCATGTTAAGAACATGCTAGCAACAAGCTAGTAACAAGCTAATAATTTTGGAAACATGCTAGTAATGTTTATCATGCTAGAAACATGCTAATCATGCTAGCAACATCCTAACAACATTGCAATCAGCCTATAAAAATGCAAGCAACAAGCTAATCATGCTAAAACATGCTAACAACATGTTAAATCATGTAAGCAATGTGCTAAATCATGATAGCGACATCAACTCTCATACTTTTACAACCGCTTCAAACTTTCAGACTAGGCTTTCTCAAGACGACTCAAAGTTCGTTCTCAAACTTCACTCATCTAGTTATTATTCTAATATTAGAATTCAAGACACAAAATATGCAAACTGGGACACAGCTCTAACTTACCTCACTATTGCGACATAATGGCACCATTAATGTCAAACTGGTTTCTATGTTGGTTTATTGCCAGTCCAAAATGGTCTACCAACCCTGTCAGGTATCAGTGAACTGGTATTCTTACATGTGAACCACCTAAACCAGTTTGGACCAGCATGAACCAGCTAGAAACTAGCTACCATATTCCAAAACACTCCTCAAGTGGGTGTATTTTCTAGTAGGTTGCTTTAAAATATTAAGATTTACTGTTGCTTGATGCTTTTACCATTGATTAAAAAAACAGTCCCATTTTCCATCTCCTGATACAATGAGGACGCAGACTCAATCAGTGCATTTATACCTGTTATTTACAGTATATATGAAGAATATACAACATTACGGTCCAGTTCACAACAGACACATAAAGTGTTTTCCTGTAGGCCGTGTAGTGTATACACATGCATATGACAGCAGACAGGGACATGAATAACAGTCTGCCCTCAAAAAGTGTTTTGCATTTGCACAAAGTGGCTGTTTACAGTAACACAGTAGAAAACACATTCATCTACGACTCCAGCTAGTGCAGACGGTCGGAGCGCAACACGTCACGAATGAGAGAAAAGCAAAGAGAAAGCGATGCAGGAAGTAAGAAGCATTTGACAGGTTCCCTCAAATTGGACGTGGGTCTGAATGAGAAGGCGAGACATTGGCTTTTTAGATTTTGGAGCGGTGATGATCATGTGCAAACGCGTTTGTTTGTGTGCTTCAGGCCTCAGGTGCACGGGTGCAACAGAGAGGAGGTCTCACATGGTTTCTGTCCTGATTTGAAAACAACAGCCCTAAAATTGCTTCATCTGATCGCAGATAATTACATAAAGCCCTCTGTATGAAACAAAACAATCGATCAGTTTCACCCATTTACCAGTCCCAGATTTGACTTCAGTGCAGGAAAACCAGCGCATAAAATAAGCAAGAATAGAACAAAGATACTCTTTAATATTTTTTAAAGTTTACCACCTACTTACAGTTGTAATATTAGATCTACAAGTCACAAACAGAGTGCTAAACTAAAATTTACACTTAATTTCATGCAATACTGAGGCCTTTGTGAGCAATAATGAATTAAACACTGAATTGGGATAAGAATTGGGTCTTTCTACAATAGCGGTGACAATTCAGAATTATTTAATACATTTAATTTTTCATTTTTGTACTCATAATTTACTGAAACTCACCAAACAAATCCAAAATAGCAAAGCTGTTTTTTTTATATATATATTAGATATATATTAGATATTAGATATTAGAGCTGATTAATACAAAAAATGAAAAACAAATTTGTTTTTGCTACTTAAAATAATATTAATGAAAAAAAAAAATTATATATATATATATATATATATATATATATATATATATATATATAAAGAACTTTTTTTATTTCAACTATTTGCCAAGGGAACATTTTAATTTAGTTTAACTTGGAGTTTTAAAATAACAATAACTAAACCTGAAATAAAAATTTAAATGAAAAAAAAAAAACACACACACACACACATACAAAATATATAAAGTTCTAGTGTCAAATTATATGAAACATATAGTGTAAATATTATATTTTTTATTTATTATATATAATGATTTATATTTTTATACTAAAATTAAATACTATTAAAAAATTGTTTTATATAGGAAAAAAATCACAGCAATTGCAGAAAGACCCATTTTTTAAAAAAATAAATATTTTAAAATGTATTTAGCAAAAACCAGCAGTTAAAAAACGGCATGCAGGGAAATCATGGCAGGCTTGGGTTGAGGGATTGATACCTGTCAAATGCTTCAAGCGCTGTGTGATGTGTTCGTGTGGCTCTGATATGGCTCTAGAAAGCCAGTGGTGCAGCACACAAGACGTTTAATGGGAGGACACAGGCACCTCTTATGAAATACAGCGATATTTGGACAGAAAAGACATTTAACAGATGTTTGGGCCCATGCACATCCCTCTCTAAGTGAGTTTTGACACTTCCTGCGCTATTTGGCAGCTTGTTATTTGGCTGTGAGTTTTGTAGTATGGTGTTCTGCCAAAATGTGAACGTGTAGGGGTAAAAACAACAACGAAAACATCAATGCAACTGATAAAATGACAAAAAAATGAACACTGACTGGACAGGACATGAGCACTGCAGATCATATGTGCTGTAAAAAAAAAGTTGCAATGTTATTGGCCACCTTCAGACAGCTGACAATGAATGATATTCCCTGAGAATTTAGTCGTTTGCATCATTTCATCATTAACATACATTCAACGCAGCGTCACTATCGCATTTCTGTAAGCTCTCAAAACATTAATGAGTTAACGTCTGATCCATCTTTACTGCAAATTAAAATGGTGTCTTGTATTTCTATAAACGTGACTCAACAATTTTTGCACATTCACCATTACATGGGCTGCGCCCTTTTCTTTTATACTGTTTATCCACTGGATGGCACTGTGGCTATGGCTATGTTTGGAACAGCATACTGCAGTATGCATACTGTACACAGTATGTAACAGAAAACACAGATGGCCTGCTACATTTGCCAGCTTTCATAAGACTAAAAGGAATAGTTGACCCAAAAATTTAAATTTGCTGACAATTTTCTCAGGCCATCCAAGATGTAGGTGACTTCATCAGACATCACCTGCTCACCAATAGATCCTCTGCAGTGGATGGGTTTTTTTTTTTTTTGCCTAGTTCAGTTAATCATAAAGTCATAAAACTATTGAACTAAACCAGTAGTAGTACTGACAGTGTTGTGTAAACATGGCTGAAGATGCAAAAAGAGGAACAGAGGAACCAAATCAATTGAGTGAGTCATTTAAGCTGGAACCGCTCCGATTGATTCAAACTCGTGACTTCTTTTCATTTCAAGCGATTCACAAGCAAAAACCAGATCAAATTACAAGAGCCATTGTTTTTGAATTTCGCCATCGCTTGTAATGATTTTTAAACTTTTAAAAACCATGGAGTCGCAACATGATTCACTGTTTCAAAGCGCTCCAATCAGATCGTGTTTCGTGAATCATTTGATTAAGATTGTGCTTCAAATCTAGTATCGCAAATCATTTGATTCAGATCGGAACTTTGCATATCACAAATCATTTGATTCATTTGATAACTGAATCATTGATGAATCATTCCACGAACTGATTGATCTGAAATGATGGTTCGCGAATCATTATTTAGATTGGGACTCTGAAGCATAGATTGTGAATCATTTGATTTAGATCGCGGATCTTTTGCTTTAGTTTGGAACCTAGGAGCGTGAATCACGAAACATTTGATTCAGATCGGGACTTCAGAGCAGGTTAATGAATCATTTGACTTTGACAAAACTTTCCGTATTGCGAATCAGTTGATTTAAATCGGAACCTTAAGTTGCGAATCACGAATCTTTTGATTTAGATCAGAACTTCAGAGCGGGTTCTTGAATCACTACGCAAATTAAATGATTCACGAACCACACTCAGAGAACTGCGAAATGATGGTTTGTGAATCATCTGATTTAGATTGGGACTTCGGAGCATGGATCATGAATCATTTGATTTATACTGGAACCTATGAGCGCGAATCACGAATCATTTGATTCAGATCAGGACTTCAGAGTGTGGATCGCAAATTATTTGATTCAGATCAGCCACTTCTGAGTAGTTTCACAAATCTTTTTTTGATTGTTTTTTCTTAAACAGTAGAAAACATCAATCATTGAAGAAAATCAAAAAAGTAGTGCTTAGTCCTTGAAAGTCCTGGAATTTTATTGTACAGTATCTGTGCGGCCCCTGTCGTAAGAAACAAATCCATCATTAAGATGTTTTAACTTCAAACCTTTGCTTCTGACCAAATTTAAAACATCTTGATGATGGATTTGTTTCACACAAACATAACTGATGGACTGGAGTGGTGTGGATTATTGTGATGTTTTTATCAGCTGTTTGGACTCTCATTCTGACTGCACCCATTCACTGCAGAGTATCTACTGGTGAGTAAGTCATGCTACATTTCTCCAAATCTGATGAACAAACAAACTAAACTAAATCTTGGATGGCCTGAGGGTGAGTAAACTGTCAGAAAACAGTTTTTTTTTTCAGTGTATTATTTGAAAACAGTATGCATTGTGCATTATATACTAGTATTCTATTCCAAACATAGCCAACTCTCTCAGACACTAATACTGCAATAGGCATTTTATATAAAATCTTAATTCACTCTCTTAATTGACAGAATCACACATTCACCCTGAAACAAACCAACAAATCCGACAAACGTTAACATCCTGTTGAATCTGTCCTAAAGTCCCTCATTCGTGTACTCGAACAGTCCACGTGCGCTCAGATCGGGACAGAGAACACAGTGTCCTGAGAACTGATCAACAGTCTCTTTTGAAGAAGGCCGGGCCACTTGTGCTCCATTAAATCCCTGAGTAAAAACAAAAACCGAAACATTCAAGCACAGAAACCAGTGTGTGTCCTCCTCTCTGCGCTACCCGTCAGTAGCGGGGATGCTGGGAGCCGTAGTTTCTGGGATACAAAGGGCTGTAGGTGGACGAAGGGGGCGTGTAGCGGGACGTGGAGCGCTGGAAGTGGCTGGGAAGGGGGCGGGACTGGGTTGAGCTCCACATGGAGCGGCGACTGGGCAATAGGGGCGAGCGGTAGGGCGAGGAAGGGGCGGAGCCTGGGGAGTAGTGCGACTCGCTTGCATAGCGACGGGCCAGGATGGAGGAATGAGTAGGTAAGTTGACGTAAGTGTGCGGTTCGACGACATACGCCCGGACGCCCATCGTCCAATGGCGGTAGGGGGTGGTTGAGGGCGTCCAGGAGGACGAGGAGGACAATGCGGGAGACGACGGGGCCTCCAAGGAGGGCGGGCTGTTGGGGGCAGACGGCTGGATGGGCGTAAAGGGGGGTGTGGTGGGCGAGGTGATGGCGGCTGCCGCCGTAAGGACCTCGGTAATTGTCAAAGGGGTGTCGGGAAGGGGCGGGACTGGCGTTCCACTTACTTTGGGCGTGCTGCTCCTCAGCCGGGACGGTTTTCCCACACGGGTCCGGTGCGACTGCTCTTGGTCAAACTCCAGGTCTTCTAGTTTCTGCGTGAGGGCGAGTTTTTGCTGGATGGCCATGCGGAGGAGAGAGTTGAGGGTCTTTTTCTCGTCCTCCGCCGCAGCGAGTTGTCTCTGCATCTCGTCCAGTTGAGACACGTACTCGTCACACCTGATCGGAGAGAAAGGAGAAATGTGACTCTGGACCACAAAACAAGTCTTAAGTAGCACAGGTATATTTGTAGGAATTGCTAAAAATACACTGTATGGGTTAAAATGATTGATTTTTCTTTTATGCCAAAAATCATTAGGATATTAAGTGAAGATCATGTTTCATGAAGATATTTTGTAAATTTCCTACTGTAAATATATCAAAACTTAATATGCATTGCTAAGAACTTCATATGGACAACTTTAAATGTTATTTTCTCAATATTTTGATTTTTTTGCACCCTCAGATTCCAGATTTTTAAAATAGTTGCATCTCGACCAAATACTGTCCTATCCTAACAAACCATACATCAGTGGAAAGCTTATTTATAATATATTTTTATTTAGTTTATTTAGTAAAGAAAAAAAAAATATTATTATTATATAGACAAAAAAAAACAGCTGCACTATAAAATTATTTTTCTAAAATATTTTTATTTTACAGTGAAATATTACTTTATTTATTAGAAGAAACAATAATGTTTGATATTTTTATTTAATAGTTGTTGTTGTTATTATTATATAGTCATATGTCATATATATATATATATATACATATACATATTGTCACGGGTGCGGAGCAAACGACAGACACAGTGGGCGTGACGTCAGGCCTCGGAGAGGCTTTTATTAAACAATACAAGAAAGTGTCCAAAAAGGGGGGAAAAAGTGTCCAAAATAAACAGGGGGGTCTGGTGTCCTCGACGTGACGGGGTTCCGTGAAGGAGGGGTAGTGTTCTGAAGGGAAGGGTCCAGGTAAGGGGCGGAGTCTGGCGGCCGCACGCGCTCCCCGCTCGGGTCCGGGGTGCGAGGGGCGGCGGCTTCTCTAGCGGCATCATCCTCCTCCACCTCTGCGGCACTTCTGGGGGATGAAACGGTCCGGCCTGGCCCGTGAGCCGTCACGGGTGCGATCCTCATCCGGACCCGCGGGGTCCGGCAGCTCGTCCTACGGCGGCGCTGGTTCCCTCTTCACCCCTTCCTGGACCCACGAGGACACCAGCGTGCATGCACGGGGAAGAGACCGGTCTCCTGAGGAGAGGCGCGCTCGGCATTTTAACAGCGGCGGTGATGAGGCTTCATTAACATCAGGTGTGCCTCATCACACGCCGCCAGACCTGGATGTTTCAGCGCCCCTCCTCCTCCCACACGCCCACTCCCGTCGGGAGCCTGGTGAAGGGCGGCGATTACCGACGGGGTGAAGCTGATAGTTAGGGGGGAGGCAGCCGACTCGTCACAATATATATATATATATTTTTTTCTTGTGGTGTTCGGCTAAAATAAACACTTTCACATGGTTTAAAATTTGAACTGGTGTACTGTAAAATCAAAATATATTTATAATTATTTTTATTTTTCTTAAATACTTGTTTTTTTATTGTACAGTAAAATTTTACAATAGGAATATTTCTTGTTTGAATTTTTTATTTAGTAGCAGTAATATTTCTTGTTATTTTACAGTGACAATAGGATTTGTTTCTTGTGTTGTTAAATATTTTTATTTAGTTTATTTAGTAAAAAAAAAATTATTTATTTATATTATAATAATATTATTTTATTATTATTTTTTATTATGTAAAATTTATTTGTATTATTATTATGGTTTTCAGTTAAAATAAAAGCGTTCACATGGTTTAACATTTGAACTGTTGGACTGTAAAATAAAAATAATATTATTATTTTTCTATAATACTTGTTTTTTTTAATTGTACAGTGAAATATTACAGCAGGAATTTTTCTTGATTCAATTTTTTTTAGTAATAGTAATTTTTTTTTTAAATTTTACAGTGAAAATAGGAATTTTTCTTATTTTGTTAAATATTTTTATTTAGCTGTAAAAATATTATTATTATTATTATTATTATTATATACAAAACAAAAAAAAATTGAAAATCTGAAAAATAGCAATTAGATTTTTCCACATTATGCATCCCTAATTAGTAAACATCAACTATTATGTGCTGTGAAAGCTCAGGTTGACTCATTATTCAGTCATCTGTCCACCTGGGTTTGCTCTCACCAGCAAAAATAAACCAAATCACAGATGAAAAAAAATGCTCATCTTGTCAGATATTGCTTCTGCTGCAGTCTCCAAGCTCGTATATGATGCTGTCAGCATCCTGCACCAGTGAACGTTGTAAAGCAATGTTGGAGAACTAACTTAAATACAATTTCAGCAGCATGACAACTGGAAAATACTACAGCTTTTCCAGTAACAAGCTACTTTTTTCAACAAGTAGCTGTGTAGTGCAACAAAATGCTGTTTTGGCATTTTGTATTGTACACTTTCTCCTAAAATAATGATTTATTAATCATTAATGAAATAATGATTGACTCTCACCGTGTGGCGAACATGGCTCTTAGGGAAGAGAAGGTGGCTGCATCCTCTTTCAGTGCTTTTAGCTCATTCCTCAGCTTCATCATGGTCTCCGTCACCATGGTCTTCTCGCTCTCGTATTTACTCTTCAGGTTGGCCAGAGCCACCTCAGCCGTCTGTGAGCATTACAACCAACATTACGTCCAATAAACAACTAGTTCTGCCAACAATACGTTAATTAAGCACTGCTGATATAATACAGACCACATAAGAAAGCACTGATTTGTTACAACTAATGAAGGTGTTTTCTGAAAATAATTAAATTTGATTTTTCTAACTCAAAACCACTGTTACACATGGATTATAATAGCAGACCTGCACAATATCATGCTTTTTGATATATGGGATATATTTACCAAATAATTGCTCTGTTTAAAGGCCCACTTCTGGAATATAACTTCTTTCAATGAACTGTTGTCGTTGCAGTAACTAAGAACTCCTCTTGTGTGTGTTTGCACATAATAATGGATGTAGTAATTACTTTGCAGCCCATAGAGCACAGCACTTTCCCTCTGGTGTGGGATCTATAAATCGTAACGTCCATTAATCATCTCTGGCCTGGAAGGGTCATACAACATGCTTTATATCACACAGTGGCCAACGAGGAGAAAGAAATGATGTGTCGGATAGAACAGTCCCTTTTCATCAACGTTACATTTTACCGCCTATATATCAAACGACTCCGTCTAGGTGCACCGCTTTGCCTCAAATGCCATGTTTACAAGGTACTGGAGCTTTTCAGAAAGAACTAAATGGTAGATTTGCCAATGTTTGCTGGATTAGCAAACAGATTAGTCTATGAAAGTTACTCGGTTTGGTTTAAGGCACTTGTGTTTACAATGTAAGTGAACTTAAAAGGGAACAATGCATGAATTAATTAAAGCACAAAAGGTGGAGTGGTTGAGTACGGTTCGTTTGTGGGTCCTTTTGGGGGGACTGAGATTTTTGACCCTGGACCACAAAACCAGTCATAAGGGTACATTTTTACAAATTGAGGTTTATACACCATTCGAAAGCTGAATAAATAAGCTTTCCATTGATGTATGGTTTGCTATGATAGAACAATATTTGGCTGAGATACAACTGTTTGAAAATCTGTAATCTGAGGGTGCAAAAAAATTTAAATATTGGGAAAGTTGTCCAAATAAAATTCTTAACATTGCATATTACTAATCAAAAATTAAGTTTTGATATATTTAAGTAGAAATTTTACAAAATATCTTCATGGAACATCATCTTTACTTAATATCCTAATGATTTTTGGCAAAAAAAAAAAAAAAACTCAATAATTTTGCCCCATACAATGTATTTTTGGCTATTGCTACAAATATACCCCAGCGACTGGTTTTGTGGTTCAGGGTCACATTTGTGCTGCTCACAACTTATATCAACCCAAAACTTGCAGAGGTGTAAAAAAAAAAAAATAAATAAATAAATAAAAATCACCCTTAAAAACAAGTTGCGAAGTGGACCAGACTTAATGCCAATAGTTGAAAATCTTGGTTCGCAGACCTACTGCATGCGAAATATACCAACTTTTGGTACGTCTTTTACCATATCCTACCTTTTTGAGCCAGAGTACACAGACGATGAACTTAGACGTGATTGCATAGTATGTAGCGTCGTGGACACGCATCCCAGAACTAGCGCTACACAAACTTTTGTGCTTAAAAAGTATACAAATTTTTATAGATAAGACCCTTCTTCCTCGGCTGGGATTGTTTAGAGCCCTTTGAAGCTGCATTTAAACTACATTTTGAAAGTTCAAAATCGGGGGCACAATTGAAGTCCATTATATGGAGAAAAATCCTGAAATGTTTTCCTCAAAAACCATCATTTCTTTACGACTGAAGACAGAAAGACATGAACATCTTGGATGACAAGGGGGTGAGTAAATTATTTGTAAATTGTTGTTCTGGAAGTGGACTTCTCCTTTAATGCCTAAGGTGATAATCAGGACTACTCTAGACGAAAGACATGGAAACGTAACCGTTTTACCAAGAAACGTAGCTACAGAGTAACATTAATGAGAAGTCAGAGAGTCTCAGTCAATGTAAAGACTCCCACAGTTCAATACTCTCAGGCCTCATGCCAATCAATAGTATGCTGGGTAATAAATAGAGCTGATTAGCCTACCTGCTTGTTGACTTTGAGCACAAGGCGCAAGGTTGCGATCTGCTCCCTCTTTGTGCTCAGGAGAGACTTGAGCTTGAGAATCTCCTCCATGCAGGCCTCCTTGTCCTTGTCCATCAGCGGGGCGAGCTCGCTGGCGGCCGCTCTCTGGCGGGACAGCTGGAGCGAGCGGTCCACCGCCTTCTGCAAGTGCTTGATCTGGTCTCGGATGATGGCGTTGAGGTGGTGGATGTTGGTGGGTTCGCGGCGGAGGTCGGAGCCCGTGGCCGACTCAGGTGCTGGGGATGAAGAGGACGATGATGAAGAGGCACTAACGACGGGCGAACCCAGCGGCGTACGGACCGGGCTCTGCTCAGCAGTGAGAGGTTCTTTGGATGGTGAGTCCGACGGGCTACGGGACTCGGCGGACGTCGCGGCGTTAATCGCCGCTAAGCGGCGTGCGAGCCGTGGGGTCAACAGCACGCGGTGGTCGTCCTGCCCCTTGGGCATTCGTGTCGGGGTCCGGCCCTGCCGGTAATAGTCCAGCGTAACGCGGTTGGGTGTCTCATTGTTGCACAGGCAGACGTGGTGGTAAAGTTGCGCTAACTCCTCACTAAATGTTGCCAGCTCGTCTTGGGCGTTTCCCAGGATTCCTTGCGTCTCCAAAGCCGTGTTATTGGCTGCCCGCAGCTCGCGTTCCAGATTCACCACCTTCTCTCGGCTATCCCTGCATCTGCGCTCCAGTTGGGACACTTGCGTCTCCAGCCCTTGCATCTGCGCCTTGCCCTGCTCCTCCGCCCGCACTCTTGCCTCCACGCACTCGTTATATCTATCCTTTACCTCCTTAAGCTCCGCCTTCAGTCCGACGACCTCCGTCACAGCCACCCTGTATTTGCATTGCAGTAATTCCAGACTCGGCCCCTCCTGGCTGCTAGGGATGCCTGTTGCCTCCTCTTCTTCATCCTCCTCTTCCTCCTTGTTTTCCTTGCTGCTGTTCTGGCGGCGGAGTTTTCGGAAGCGCTCGCCCAAGCGAATGGCCTTGTCGTGCTGCTCCGTCAGCGCCCCCTGTGTGTGACGGAGCAAAGCTTGTGATTCCTGCAAGCTGTTGAGCAAAGACGCTTTTTCACTTTCCACCTGTGGCACATAAACAAGCCAACTAATGAGTTCACGTGCTGGTCGAAATCTAGCTGGTTAACCAAAGTTTACATACACCTTGCAGAATCTGCAAAATGTTAATTATTTTACCAAAATAAGAGGGATCATACAAAATGCATGTTATTTTTTATTTAGTACTGACTTGAGTAAGATATTCCACATAAAAACATTTACATATAGTCCACGAGAGAAAATAGTAGTTGAATTTACAAAAATGACGCCGTTCAAAAGTTTACATACACTTCTTAATACTGTGTTGTTACCTGAATGATCCACAGCTGTGTTTGTTTTGTTTAGTGATAGTTGTTCAAGATTCCCTTGTTTGTCCTAAACAGTTAAACTGCCTGTTGTTCTTCAGAAAAATCCTTCAGGTCCCACAAATTCTTTGTTTTTCAAACGCTCACTGATGCTTCAGAAGGAAAAACGATGCATTAAGAGCTGGAGGGTGAAAACTTTTGAACAGAATGAAGATGTGTGCATTTTCTTATTTTGCCCATATATTTTTTTAATACTGCCCTTTAGAAGCTACAGAAGATACTTGCATGTTTCCCAGGAGACAAAATAAGTTAAATTAACCCTGATCTTCAAATTCCAAACGTTTTCACCCCCTGGCTCTTAATGCATCGTGTTTCCTTCTGAAGCATCAGTGAGCGTTTGAACCTTCTGTAATAGTTGCATATGAGTCCCTCAGTTGTCCTCAGTGTGAAAAGATGGATCTTATAATCACACAGTCATTGTGGGAAAGGGTTTTAAAATACACAGAAATTATGAAAAGAATTTGTGAGACCTGAAGGATTTTTCTGAAGAACAGCAGGCAGTTTAACTGTTCAGGACAAACAAGGGACTCATGAACAACTATCACTGAACAAAAAAACACAGCTGTGGATCATTCAGGTAACAAGACAATAGAAAGAATCAAGTGGTCATTTTTATAAATTCAACTATTATTTTCTCTTGCGGACTATTTGTAAACATTTTATGTGAAATATCTTATTCAGGTCAGCACTAAATAAAAACAACATGCATTGCATGATCCCTCTTATTTAGGTAAAATAATTAACATTTTGCAGATTCTGCAAGGTGTATGTAAACTTTTGACTTCAACTGTATCACAGCACATTAAGACTGGATTTCTCTTTTTATCACTTGCTTAAAATACATTGCATTTATCTAGATTTCTGGCTCAGTGCATGAAAAAAACGTAATCAACTCACAGAAAATGGCCTTTAAAGATATGAAATATATGTGCATTTTGGATGTTTTCTAGCACTCCAAATAGCTGAATGGTTTTGCTAGTAATGCCTTATCTTAATCCAATGCATGTAAAGGACTAATTTATTGCTCAGGAGACTTAATAGAGATAGGCTTAATTTAATCAACTCTGTCTCATATGCTTCTACTAAAATGAATTTACAAGCAGGTCAGACAATGTCTGTGCATTTTGCACAGTTAATGCATATTTAATGCTCAACATGGATGCATAGTTCATATGCATATGACTCAAATGAACTTGCACTAGAAACAGTGATCTCTTGTGTCAGGAAGGATATAAATAAGCCAGTAGCATGGCCCATTAGCGTGTACGGTGGTCTCATATTTCATCCCACGACACTGCAGCATCCGTTGTAAACAGAACAACGCCTAAACCAATGCAGCAGTCGTTTCTCACTATTTAGGATCTTTAGCATGAATGATGAGTTTAAAAGCTTTGAAATATGGGAATTAAGAAGAAAAACAACCAAAATATATATAAAAGAAACATTAAAAAGTAATTTTTATACTTCTGGGCTTATATAAAAGTAAATGCATGCTGATAGAAATGTTTATATATACGTTTATGCTGTTTAAATAAACATTATATGGGTGTGGCCAAACATACCATAAGCCCCACCCCTTCCACACTGACCTGCTGAAGCTGCTGTCTCAGTTTCAGGATTTCCGGTCCATTGAGCTCACTAAAGAGGTCAGGGGTCAAGATTTCACTCTTCCTCAATCCCGACGGCCTGAAGTCTCCGTTCAGTCGGCTTAAAACCGAACCCGTCGCGCCCTGAAGCAGATGCCCGTTGCATTTGCTACCGTCCTCGCTGCTGGGCGATGTGGCGGCCGTCGGGGTGGCGCTGCCACTAGGTGGCGCTGAGGTCAGGGCGATCAGATGAGCACAGCCTGAGCTGAAACCCCCGTCGCACACGGTCAGATGATGTGCTAATTCCTTACGCAACGCGTTCTTTTGTTCTCGCTCGCTTTTCAGAGAATCCAAAGCCTCTTCTAATTGGCTCTCGGAGATGTCCTTCAGGCGCAGAGCATCTTCTAATTGGCTGTTGAGCAAGGCTGTTTCCTCCTCTAGAACTTTGATTTCATGCTTCAAGCCTTCATACTCCACCTGAAAGAATGGAGAGTAATTTCTAGAAATAACAGAGATTGTTTCTACATAACCTGCCACAAACAAATATGCATAAAGGTCTTCGTTTTGCACCTAGTTTGAGAATATATTGTAACATTTTAAAGTAATATAGTAAATTTATGTGACTTAATGATCAGAAGTTATTTAAATATCAATATAAAAATAAGTATAATATTAAAATAAAAAATGCAACTTATTTAACTTATTATAAATATATATAGTTTATAGTAATTAATTGGTCAGAAGATATTTAAATATCATTTTAAATATAAGTATAATACAATGTAAAATAAAAAATGTAACACTTAAATATAAGTTCATAAATTTATATAAAATAAATAAAATGCCTAGTATTCAATTGGTCACTACAATCTAAAATATATAAGTTTATACAATTATTTACAAATAAATAAAATTTGTAATAATCATTTGTTTAGACATTATTTATATATCGATGTAAAAATAATCTAAAAATAAAAAAATATCTAAAAATAAACAATATATAAATACTAAATGAATAAAATTTATAGCAATTAATTAAGTATAATATAATCTAAAATAAATAAATAAATAAACAATATATAAATACCTATAAATATAAGTTTACAAATGTTTAGAAAATAAATAAAATTTATGGTAATTAATTGGTCAGAAGTTATTTATATATCAATTTAAAATAAGTATAATATAATCTAAAAATAAAAGAGTTATAGCTAAGTAGAAGCTATTTATATATCAATTTAAAAATAATATAATCTAAAAATAAAAAATATCTAAAAAATAAATATATATATATATATTTAAATACTTATATATAACTTTATACATTTATATAAAAATAAATAAAATAGAAAATAATTGGTCAGAAGTTCTAAAAATAAAAAATATGTAAATACTTATAAATATAAACTTCTAAATGTATATGAAAATAAATAAAGTTATAGTATAATAATTATTATAGCAATTGTACTGTAGTAAACAAATGGTCAAAAGTTATTTAAATATCAATTGAAACAAATATAAGTTTTTGTACAAATGTACATATATATAAATAACATTTATAGTTGTCGGTTCACGTGATGTTTATCAATTTAATAATAATACTTTATCATTTAACAATATAAAAATATAATTTATTTCAGATGAACGTGGAAAATTAAGTTGTTAGAAGTAGCAACATTTTGTTGCATTATGTTGCATTGCATCATATGCATATAATGAAATCTATCTAGTTTTATATCAGCTAATTTTGTGTTTGGTGACGACATTATCAACCTACGTTATTGTTTTTTGGTCTAAAACCAGAAAGGCCAGTGCCAAGACATTTTTTTTTCCTCCTTTTCTTTAGTCGAAATGTTCAGAACTGTGCTAGATTGCTTACCAGAAGCATGTCGGTGTAAATTGCGTAATTGTGAGCGTGTTTACCTGGTTCTGCTTGAGCGTGGACACCAGTTTCTGCAGCGAGATGTTCTCCTCCTCCAGTTCGGTGTAGTCTTGCAGTAATCTGGCCTCTCTGAATTTATACTCCCTAATCTCCTCTCTCATTCGGCTTCTCTGCAACTCCAACATCTCAGTACTCTGAGAGACACAGAGAAAGAAAGGGCAGAGCTGTCAAAACCTGTCACGCTTTTAAACCTATAATCGATTTCTGCGGAGAGTTTCTGACCTCTCTCAGCTCCTGTAGGATGGTGCCGAGTCTCTCGTTCTCGGCCTGCGTGCAGGACGCCTGCGATCTGCTGCTCTTCAGCTCGGCCTGCTGCTCCAGTAGGCGACCCATGTAGTACGCTTCCTTAGTGGCCGACTCCTGCAGCAGCGTCTCCTCGTTGGTCTCCCCGTCTTCAGCCACCTTCCTTTGGGTGGTGTACGCCTGGCTGAAAGCCTGAGGACGACAGAGAAGAATCAACTGTAAATTAAGCAATAGGTTCATGCATTAAATGCATGGAGAAAACACGTAGGATGCAGGTGTAAAATAATGGGAAGGAATGCAATGGCAACAATGTTCAATCTAAAAGTGGAATATTAATTGAGTTTGAAAAATGTAAATATTGTCTTCTAAATTTAAAAATGTACCTTTTTAAAAGTCTATTAAACTTGTGATCTGAAAGCAGAAATACTAGCAATGTCTATGTTTAATCAATGTCATTTTAGTATTTATTTTGTTATACATTTATATTTATATATTTATTTTTTAAATATATATTTACATATTTATTATATATTTATATTTAGTCATTTTGTAATGTGCTTTTGTCATTTAAATATATATATATATATATATATATATATATAGATTTTATTAATATTATTACATTGTATTTTTTTTTTTTTTTTTGCAGTTTTCACTTTAATTTATTCTATATTCATATTTGGTAATTTTGTAATGTGCTTTTGTCATTTATATACATATATATATATATATATATATATATATATATATATATATATATATTGTACTATTATAGATTTTAGTAATATTATTACATTTTTTCAGTTTTCATTTTAATTTCAGTTCATTTTGTTGTTTTTTGTCACTTTTAGTAGACAAGTAAGTAGTAGAGTTTTTATATATATATAAAAATTAATATAAAAATGTAATAAATTTAATTAATGTTTACTTTAATTCAAGTAACAAAAATATGTATATATTTATTTTTTTATATTTTATATATTATAGATTTATAGTTTGAATTCGCTTTCATTTTTAATTTAATTTATTTTTTAGTTATTTTATTTTAATAAACTTGCCTTGGCAAATAGTTGAAATAATAATAAAAAAGTACTTTGTATTTTATTTGATTTCAATTAATGTTTATTTTATTTCAAGTAACAAAAATATGTATATTTTTATATTTATATATTTTATATTTTATATATTTATTATATATTTACATTTTGAATTTGCTTTAATTTTTAAACTTTCAGTTTTCATTTTAATTCAAGTTTTAGTAATTTTGTAATGTGCCCTTGTCATTTTTTTATTACATTTTTTTTACAAGTACTATTATAGGTTTTATTAATATTTTGATTCAGTTTTTTTATTTTTTTTCCAGTTTTCATTTTAATTTTATTTATATAATAATTTAGTAATTTTTGGGTTTTTTTGTCACTTTTAGTAGACAAGTGGTAGAGTCTAAATATATATATATATATATGTAAATATGTTATTTTTTCCCATTAATTTTATTTAAGTTTTAGTTGTTATTTTAATACTCCAAGTTAAACTAAATTAAAATAAGAAATGTTGCCTTTGCAAACAGTTTATTTTACTTGATTTTAATTAATGTTTCTTTTATTTCAAGCAACAAAAATATTTAAGTTTTTAATTTTAGTTCCATTTATTATTAATTAGCTCTAATAACTTGAATTATTTTATTTTATTTCAATTAAACAACAATTTTAATAGTTTTAGTTAAAGTATAGTTTAGTAATAGTTTAGTTCAAAAGTGAAGATGTAAACTGCGGGAGTCACCGATTCGGTGACCTCGTGATGCGAGGTGAAGTTCGGGCAATATTGTCCCTAGTCCTGAAGGCGTGAGAGGAATAAACGACAGCGGTGATCCCACGTAAGACACTGAGAAAATCAATGCAGCGCTCAGCCGAGAGAAGCAGAAGCTCATAGTGTGAAAAATCAATTAGGAGGCGTACAGGAGCTCAACGCTCCAGGTATGAGGAATGACAGGAGAAATAACAGACTTATGGAGCAGTGCATTATGGGACAGAACTGATAACACGTTCAATAGCACAACAGGAGGCAGAACGACCACAGTATTTGCTGAATGTCCGTTTTAGCGTCACGGTCAGTCGGCGTAATGGAGAGGGAACCCAATGAGTCTTATTATGCGCTCAGAGGGGCGCATGTTCTCCCTGCATGGATGGAGAGCGACGGGGCCTGGAGAACAGAAACCACTGGGGTTTTCCATTAGCTGGAAATTTAATCAAACTCCCCCTCATGGTCAGTCAGTCCTGCTGTGCTTGGAAAACTCAGTGGTTTTTACACTCGGATGAGATCAGAGTTGTGGTTGAACTCTTGGAGTGTTTAGTAGACTCACTATTACTATTGCTCAAATCATTTTAACAAACATCTAACTCTAGGTATTAAACTTTTTCTTTGAGGGACTCTATGAAAACAATCATTACATGTAGTTCACTTATTATTGGACAATATACTGTGGTGATGAGTCATGGCATGACATGGCAAAGGATATAAAGTTAAGTTAGTTGATAATGTAGTCTTGATAATGCAGTTATGACACCAGGCTGCGGCAGACGGAGGTTCTGAAGAGGGACTTCAGCAGCCTGATCGAGACGGTTCGCAGCACGTCGCCCGCGACGAGGATCATCGTGTCAGGACCACTTCCCACGTATCGACGTGGGCACGAAAGGTTCAGTAGACTTCTTGCTCTAAATGAATGGTTATTGACATGGTGTAAAGAACAGAAACTGCTCTTTGTTAATAATTGGAATCTTTTCTGGGAGCGTCCTAGGCTTTTCCGTGCTGATGGCCTGCACCCCAGCAGAGTCGGAGCGGAGCTGCTGTCGGACAACATCTCCAGGACGCTACGCTCCATTTGACTAGTGAGTACATTCTTATATGATTGCTACGATGGCTTTTGTTCTGAACGCTTAAATGATAGTAGTTGCACTGTCCAATCTATAAAGACTGTGTCTGTTCCTCGAATAGTGAGGTCAAAACGTAAATTTAATGTAGGATCTAGAAAAAATCTGATCGTAATTAAACCAGAAAAAAGCAAAATACACGAACAGAAACCATTTTTAAAGCTTGGGCTCCTAAACATTAGATCACTTGCACCCAAAGCAGTTATTGTGAATGAAATGATCACAGATAATAGTTTTGATGTACTCTGCTTAACTGAAACCTGGCTAAAACCTAATGATTATATTGGTCTAAATGAGTCTACTCCACCAAACTACTACTATAAGCATGAGCCCCGTCAGAGTGGTCGTGGTGGTGGTGTTGCAACAATATATAGTGATATTTTCAATGTTACTCAGAAAACAGGATACAGGTTTAATTCATTTGAAATACTTTTGCTTAATGTTTCTCTGCCAGATATGCAAAAGAAATCTCTCCTATCTCTTGTTTTAGCTACTGTGTATAGACCGCCAGGGCCATATACAGATTTTCTAAAAGAATTTGCAGACTTCCTTTCGGAACTATTGGTTAATTTTGATAAAGTGCTAATTGTCGGAGATTTTAACATTCACGTTGATATTACAAATGATGCATCAGGACTTGCGTTTACTGACCTAATAAACTCTTTTGGAGTTAAGCAAAATGTCACTGGGCCCACTCATCGGTTTAATCATACGCTAGATTTAATTATATCGCATGGAATTGATCTTACTGATATAGATATCGTACCTCAAAGTGATGATGTTTCTGACCATTTCCTTGTATCGTGCATGCTGCGTATCACTGATATTAACTGTAGGGCTCCGCGTTATCGTCTTGGCAGAACTATTGTTCCAGCCACCAAAGATAGATTCACAAATAACCTGCCTGATTTATCTCAACTGCTCTGTGTACCCCTTAATACACAGGATCTAGACAAAATGACCAGCAATATGGGCACCATCTTCTCCGATACGTTAGAAGCTGTTGCCCCCATCAAATTGAAAAAAGTTAGAGAAAAACGTATTGCACCATGGTACAATAGTAATAACCAATCCCTCAAAAAAGAAACTCGCAATCTTGAGCGCAAATGGAGAAAAACTAACTTGGAAGTCTTTAGAATTGCATGGAAAAACTGTATGTCCAGATACAGACAGGCTTTAAAAGCTGCTAGGGCTGAGCATTTCCGCGAACTCATAGAAAATAACCAAAACAATCCAAGGTTTTTATTTAGCACAGTGGCTAGATTAACAAATAACCAGACACCACCTGAGCTAAATATTCCTTTACAGTTTAATAGCAATGACTTTATGAATTTCTTCACTGATAAAATAGATAACATCAGAAATACAATAACCAATGTAGATTATACTGCATCTAATATGTCAACTTCTTTCGTCGCACCCAAAGAAAAACTGCAGTACTTTACCGCTATAGGACAGGAAGAGTTAAATAAACTCATCACTGTGTCTAAACCAACAACATGCCTATTAGATCCCGTACCCACTAAATTACTAAAAGAATTGTTACCTGTGGCAGAAGAACCGCTTCTCAATATTATCAACTCATCGTTATCTTTAGGTCACGTCCCTAAACCATTCAAGCTGGCGGTTATTAAGCCTCTTATTAAGAAACCACAGCTAGACCCTAGTGAACTGGCAAATTATAGACCCATTTCTAATCTTCCATTTATGTCTAAAATTTTAGAGAAAGTTATATGTGCTCAACTGTGCTCATTCTTGCAAAAAAATGATATCTATGAAGAATTTCAGTCAGGCTTCAGGCCCCATCACAGCACAGAAACTGCACTTGTTAAAATCACTAATGACTTGCTTCTTGCGTCAGACCAAGGCTGCATCTCACTGCTAGTTTTACTTGATCTTAGTGCTGCGTTTGACACTATAGATCATGACATACTAATAGATCGACTACAAAATTATGCAGGTATCCAAGGGCAGGCTTTAAAATGGTTTAGATCCTACCTGTCTGATCGCTACCACTTTGTTTATTTAAATGGGGAGTCATCTCAGTTATCACCAGTGAAGTATGGAGTGCCACAAGGATCTGTTCTAGGTCCTCTACTATTTTCAATATACATGCTGCCCCTTGGTAATATTATTAGAAAACACGGGATTAATTTCCATTGTTATGCTGATGATACTCAACTATATATCTCAACAAGACCAGATAAAACTTCTGAATTATCAAAGTTAACAGAGTGCGTTAAAAATGTAAAAGATTGGATGACCAACAATTTTCTGCTATTAAATTCAGATAAGACAGAGATATTACTTATTGGACCTAAAAACAATACACAGAATCTTTTGACTTACAATTTACAACTAGACGGATGTACTGTTACTTCCACTACAGTCAAAAGCCTGGGTGTTATATTAGACAGCAACTTGTCTTTTGAAAATCATATTTCTCATGTTACAAAAACAGCATTCTTCCATCTTAGAAACATTGCCAAGCTGCGAAACATGTTACCTGTTTCTGATGCAGAAAAGCTAGTTCACGCATTCATGACCTCTAGACTGGACTATTGTAATGCACTACTAGGTGGTTGTCCTGCATCTTCAATAAACAAGCTACAGATAGTCCAAAATGCAGCTGCTAGAGTCCTTACCAGGTCAAGAAAATATGATCATATTACCCCAATTTTAAAGTCTCTGCACTGGCTGCCTATTAGATTCCGCATCAGCTACAAAATAGCACTTCTTACCTATAAGGCACTTAACGGTTTAGCTCCTGCGTACCTAACTAGTCTTCTACCACGCTACAATCCATCACGCTCCCTAAGGTCACAAAACTCTGGACTGTTGGTAGTACCTAGGATAGCAAAGTCCACTAAAGGAGGTAGAGCTTTTTCACATTTGGCACCCAAACTCTGGAACAGCCTTCCTGATAACGTTCGGGGTTCAGACACACTCTCTCTGTTTAAATCTAGATTAAAGACACATCTTTTTAGCCAAGCATTCAAATAATGCATCTCATAAACTTTTTCTGCAGCTATATCTGATCAAATGTTCATTTTAATCTTTTAGCTCTGGTTTAACAAACCTTCCTTTTCTTAGTTTGAACAGCAGCTACGCTAATTATGTTCCTATTTGTTCTCTGTTTTTTCCATGGTAACTAGGAATTCACAAACTCCAGTGTGGATCCAGAACACTTAAGAAGAGATGATGCCAACCCCACAGAGGACTTCAGATGATGCCAACCCTGAAAACATACAGCACTACCGAATTCTGCTACTAATTTATAGTGTTCTTTGTCTGTTTGATTATGTCATTAATTGATCTTTACCACACATCTCTACCATATGTACATCAAGCTACTACTACATATATTGTAAAAATGTCAATTTGGTGTAAAGCTGCTTTGCAACGATATGTATCGTGAAAAGCGCTATACAAATAAATTTGAATTGAATTGAATTGAATGAAAACAATGAACATATTATAAAATCGGAAACACTTTATAATAAGGTCACATCTGATATTGCATTAGCTAACATTATTACCAATGAGTAATATATTATTTATCTTTTTATATTTCATTTATTAATCTGTTAATGTTTAATAGCAACAATAAATTAAATGATAAAAAAAGTATATAATTGTTCATTGTTTCTTCATGTAAGATAGCATTAATTAATGCTAATAGATTATGGTCCTTATAATTAAATAATACTAAAACCATTCAAAAAATGTCTTTGAAATAAACATTAACTGGCATAAAATAAAATAAAATAAAATAAAATACATTTCAGCTATCTCATTTTTAAGTCAATATACTAAAATAACTAAAACTAAAATAATTAATTAAAAATAAATAAAACTAAAAATTAATCAAATTAATAAATAAAAATTAAGCTAAAACTTTAATTTAATAAAAATAAAAAAATATTTCAGCTATCTCATTTTCATTTAAGTCAAAGTACTAAAATAGCTTAAATAAATAAACAAAAATTAAGCTAAAACTAAATGAGTAAATAAAGCTAAGTAAATGTCTAAAACTAAATATATAAGCGAAAATTAAACTGACTAAAAGTTTAATTAAAAAAATAATTTAAAAATATTTCAGCTGTCTTATTTTCATTTAAGTCGAAGTACTAAAATAGCTAAAATAAATATACGAAAATTAAACTGAAACTAAATAAATGAGTAAAAAATAAATATTAATAAATAAATAAATAATAATACCTAAAACTAAATATATAAACAAAATTAACTGACAAAGTTTAATAAAAAAAACTAATTTAAAAATATTTCTCTCATTTTCATTTAAGTCGAAGTTCTAAAATAACTAAAACTAAATAAATAAATGAAAATTAAACTAAAACTAAAGAAATGAATAAATAAATAACACAAACTAAATAAATAAATGAAAATTGAACTGACTAAAACTTTAATTAAAAAACTAATAAAAATAAAAAAAATATTTCAGCCATCTCATTTAAGTCAAAGTACTAAAATAACTAAAACTAAATAAATAAATGAAAATTAAACTAAAACTAACTAAATGAATGAATAAATAAATAAAAATAACTAAAACAAAATAAACGAAAAGTAAACTGACTAAAACTTTAATTAAGAAATGTCAAAAAAAATATTTACAATATTATAAAATATAAAAATAAAATAATTGAAATAAAAAAAATATAAAAAGTTGAAATTTATGTTAACTAAGAAAAGTGTTTCTCATTATAAGTTCATGTTAAGTAATGTAATTAACTAATGTTAACAAATGAGTCCTTTTTGTAAAGTGTTATCAGAAAGTCACATTTGAGAAAGTATTGAGCTATTTGACTTAGACTAGTGAGTAACCATCTAGTAACCTCTTATGAAAATGTAGCAACTGCCCTAGTTAGGTAAAAACCTGGTTATAAATGACTTAAACTGCACAGAGGTGATATTAAATGCTTTGCAGCAGTGAATTATGGGAAGCCTCACCATATGTGATTGGGACAAGGACAGAGAAGACAAAATATAGATTATGCTGAGCAGGCATGCCTTAAGACGTCCTCAGGTGTCTCGTGAGGCTATATTTCAGTAACACGGTGTGACTCTTCCCTCATATGATATAATCAGTGACGCACCGGGCCTTTATCACAGGACTCTTATCACGCTTTATTTATTCCACAAATCAGTAACTTGATGGCAACTTGATTGAGACCTTGTAAAGTGGAATAAGCACAAATTAGACAGATGGTTGTTGATTATGGCAGCGATTTTATCATGGCATAAAATCATGGCAGCAGGTTGAAAGGTTGAGCGTTTTGGCTGGTCCGAGATCAGAAAGCAAAAGCCTTTGTTAGATAATGACATGCATTACATCACAGCATGTACTTTTTTCCTTAGAAAAAAAAACATTGTTTACATATTCTGATGTAAGATTCTCTTCTGCCAACAACAGTTTGTGGATAATATTTAACGTTATATGTGCAATATTATTTAAATCATACTGAAGCATCGAAAACACTCAACAGCACCGTAGTATTCACTTAAATAATTAATTTTAAATTAAAGCAGTCACGATTCCTCAATTCAATTCGAGTACTAGATTATAAAAAATCCTGGATTGCATTTTGCCGGTGTCCGTCAAAATACCGGAAGTGGCGCAAATCTAACGGACTAGAATCCATGAAAGGCATTATTAGACCGTTTTCTAAGGCTGCATGATCTATTAAACCCATTTTATAAAATCATAATAAAGCATAATGATATTGTGAATTCACAAACATGCGTGTAGGTTACGTACGTGCGTCTCAGAGTCTCCATTCACAGTAATTGCTAACGTTACTCCACACAAACTGTTGTTATTTATATGCGTGGAGCGTCTCAAACTCCATTTCTGCATATTGTTGTGAAATTGGGTTTATTATAATGTTCATCTGGGAGCGCATTTTTAATCAGATTTGTAAGGTAAATGACGTATAAACTTATGCCACCACAGCTTCTCAATATGCTAACTGTTCATCGCGATTTCAAAATAAAAGCTCCAACACTCACTGTGAGTTTACACGTTTTGATGTCCTCATATTCAAGTAATGACAATGGCTGTAGCATTTCTGTCATAAGGAAATGTCTAAATTTTAAAGATTAAGTGGACATTTGAATTAAATGTTGTTTAGTCAAAATTAAACAAGGATTAGACCGCGCAGTAAAGTGTGAAAACAATCGCCAGGCCATTAGCGCCCTCTGCAGGCATTTGTTATAATGCGTAATGTACGTTAGTTCTATTGTTTATAATACATTATGTATTTTCGCAGTTTTGTTCAATAAAACCAGATTACTTGCTTTTGGTACTTTATTTGAACCAAATATTATTGCCTCATTGCTGTTTTATATGTATTTTAAGTCATTTTATTTGTTGTTTGCTTAGGTCTATTTTTATTACCTCAAAAAAATAAAAAAATAAAATAATAATTATATATATATATAATTATTCAATTACTCGATTACTCGATTAATTGTCAGAATAACTGACAGATTACTTGATTATCAAAATAAGTGTTAGTGACAGCTCAGTCCTTGAAATAAAGATAACAAACATAAATATTAGATAAAAACAAACGTAACAAAGTACTGTAAATATTAAAAAAAAAAAAAATTAAAGCAAAATAGAAACATAAAAACTATATAGTATAATATAATATATATATAATATAAGCTAATTCAAAATATTAATAAATACTATAAATAAAACTAAAATATCACTTTGCATTACACACTAATGCTGTCAAACGATTGTGATAATCGCATCCAAAATAAAAGTTTTTGTTTACATAATATGTATATATTTAATATGTATATATAAATACACACATGAATGTATATATTTAAGAAAAGTAAATATTTTCAAAATATATATTGTATGTGTGTGTATTATATATACATAATAAATACACAGTACACACACATATATTACGTAAACAAAAACGTTTATTTTGGATGCGATTAATTGCGATTAATTATTTGACAGCACTATTACACACTTATAGGTACTATCAGACCTTTGTACTACACCAAATTAGGATGAAATAAACATGCTGAAAACAAGCATTTTTCATACTTCCGCCTGATTTTCATACTTCAGCCATATATATATATATATATATATATATGAAGAGTTCATTTGCAAAAACAGATAACTTTTTATAAAAAAGATAACAAAAAAAAAAAATCATGTTTTTTATTATGTTATCATGTTTTTATTATTGTGTTAGTTATCTGTATTTTTTTTTTATTTATTTATTTAGATTAATTGGATTCCACAATGAAAAACATGATTTTTGAAAAAAGTCCACTTCCAGAACGACAATTTACAAATAATGTACTCACCCCCTTGTCATCCAAGATGTTCATGTCTTTCTTTCTTCAGTCGTAAAGAAATTATGTTTTTTGAGGAAAACATTTTAGGATTTTTCTCCATATAATGGACTGATATGGTGCCCCGAGTTTGAACTTCCAAAATGCAGTTTAAATGCGGCTTTAAATGATAACAAATGTGGTTGCAAACGATCCCAGCCGAGGAAGAAGGGTCTTATCTAGCAAAACGATCAGTTATTTTAATAAAAATAAAACAATTAATATACTTTTCAATGCCAAACGCTCATCTTGTCTCACTCTGCCTGAACTGTTTTTTTCTGGTTCATGACAGTTAGGGTATGTCGAACAAACTCCCATCTCATGTTGTCCCTCAACTTCAAAATCGTCCTGTATCGCTGTTTTACCTTTTTTGTTAATGGTGTTTGATCTTCTTTGCATATTCACTTTGGTCGATACTTCTGCAGTGATGCAGGATGATTTTGAAATCATTTTTGAAGTTAAGGGAGAAAATACGATTGGAGTTTGTTGATATACCCTAACTGTCTTGAACCAGAATACACAGAGTTCAGGCAGAGCAAAACAAAACGAGCGTTTGAGATTAAAAAGTATTTAAATTGTATTTCTTTAATGAAAATAACCGATCGTTTCGCTAGATAAGACCCTTCTTCCTCGGCTGGGATCGTTTACAACCGCATTTGGGATCATTTGAAGACGCATTTAAACTGCATTTTGGAAGTTCAAACTCCATATCAGTCCATTATATGGAGAAAAATCCTGAAATGTTTTCCTCAAAAAACATAATTTCTTTACGACTGAAGAAAGAAAGACATGAACATCTTGGATGACAAGGGGTGAGTACATTATATTTGAATCTTTGTTTTGGAAGTGGACTTCTCCTTTAAAAATGGAGTTATCTGTTTTTGCAAATAAACTCTTCATAAATTAATCAGAACTAGTTTTTGTTCTTAAGTATGATGTCATCATATTCCCTCTAATTTTTGTTTGATGACATTTCCAGACATTCCAAAAGAATGTTTCAAGTGAAGTGAACTCTGACAAATGTGTCCGACTGACTGCATAAGAACCAAACACAAAAACACACACACAAAAGACAAAGCTAAAGCACAGCAGTGCTCCCTCCCATCTATCTATCTATCTATCTATCTATCTATCTATCTATCTCTGTCTGTCTGTGTCAGTGGGTTTTTCAGATGTCTGCTGGCGCTGTGAGAGCCAGGCGGTAAGCTGAGCCTTATAATTTTCTGGAGAGAGCTCCACACAGACACACGGATCGATACGAAGGCCCGCGGGCCGCAGTGAACCTTTATATGTGACCCGTTCTGCAGCAGCACAGCGCCAAAGCAGCTCAAAGTCAGTTTATTTCTGTACAAGAATCAGATCAGACGATGCCGCAACAGGAACATGAGGAGATACGTGTCTGTTAGATGAATGCTGTACAGTGTTTGTCAGAGACAGAGCTGGTGAAAACAATGCCTCCGTGTCTGACATGGTGTTTTTGTGTTGCATAATATAAACTAATCATCATTAATCAGCTACTGACAGCTTTGCCCTTGCCTGAGTTCGTGAAAGTGTGCATGAGAGTTTTATAAACTGTATATAATCACTGGTATATCAAATAAAATGCCACTATATATATAATTCATCTAAAAATAAATAAATAAATAAATTAACCACCAAATATATTGATGCAAAAAAGTGAAGTATATTTTTATACAGTATGCTTTTCATAAAGCGTAAGCATATTTGACAAATATTAAAAATAAAAATATAAAATGATAAGAATGTATACTAAATATCTATTTCAGATATATTTAATTTGTAATAAAGATATATAATTTAAATAAATTGTTTAAGTTTCTTGCACTGTATTTCAGTAAAGCCATGTTTGATCATAAAGAGAATACAAAATGGAGAGTTTAAATGTGATAAATTCTCATGAAAATAATGTCAAATTTAAAATTTGCAAACAAAATAAGATTAACGGACCTACAACAGGCTTTATTTTCTTTATGCAAATTAATTTAGCTTTTATCTTCATAATTTATCCCAAAATCAAAAGAAAAAAATAAGAATAATTTACATTTTGATATAAAAAGAATCAATGTAATAGATAAATATTCTATATTATATTTGAATATAAAATATCATTAATTAATAAATATCTATTTCATACATTATATTCTAATATAAAATGTAACATTATTATTTATTTACTTAATTATTTTTTACATTGCATCATAGTGATGACATCCTTGAAAATAAAGAGAATTTACAAAACAAATTAAATGTAAAATGACCGGATGCATCTGAAGAGTTTGCCATGTTTAAATCTTGCAAAAAAATAAAAAATAAAAATAAATAAAAATAAATAAATAAAATAAATCTTAATAGACCTACAACAGGCTTCATTTTCTTCATGCAAATTAATTTAGATTTTTTTCATAATTTATCTCGAAATCAAAAGAAAAAAGACAAAATTAATTGCATTTTGATGGAAGAAAATGAAGCATATTTTCATTCAGTATTTAATGAAGCATAAGCATATTTAACGAATATTTAATAAAATACATGTAATATATGTAATAAAAAATATATTCTGTATTATATTTTAATTTTAAATAATATATTTTTAGTTTTTTAATAGCTTTTTGTTTTTATTTATTTTTTTTTTTTTACATTGCGTCATAGTAATGACATCTACGAAAATATAGGGAATTTACCAAACAAATTAAATGTAAAATGACTGGACATGTCAAAAAAGTTTAAGTGTGATTAATTCTCATGAAAAAAATGTCAGAAAAAAAAAATTATAATAAATAACAAATTAAAAAAAATAAATAAATTAATGGACCTAAAACAAGTTTCATTTTCTTTACGCAAATTAATGTAGCTTTTTTTCATAATGTATCCCAAAATCAAAAGAAAAAATAAGACTAAATTAATTACATTTTGATGAAAGAAAAATTAAGCATATTTTCATACAGTATTTAATGAAGAATGTAATCTATGTAATAAATATATAGTCTATATTTTAATATAAAATATAGCTATATTATTTAAATATATTGTTTATTAATTTATTTATTACACTGCATTATAGTAAAAACATATTTGAAAATAAAGAGAATTTACAAAACAAATTAGCTTTTAGAATTAGAGTTTAAATGTGATTAATGCTCATGAAAATTTAAATCTTGCAAAGAAAAAAAATATGAATGGCCCTAAAATAGGCTTCGTTTTTAATGCACCTTAATTAAGCTTTTTTCCACCTATTTATTTGTTTATTTATTTTATTTTATTTTATTTTTTGTTAAATGTGACCTCTGTGTTTTAACAAAGCCAAGTGCATGACATAACTGATCACGTGAATTATGCAGTGAATGTTTCTCTGTGTGTATTATACAACCTGACGTTCACATGTCTTCCCTTAAGTGCCTGGATCTGTTCCATCCATAATTCATAACTCACTGTCTCCAAGTCCGGCCCAAGCACTTCAGGAACTTGGCATGAACTCTAAAAAGTTCCGTCATTGGATTATTTCAAAAGATAAAGCGCAAGTCTTTGTTTTAAAGGTCACAAAGTGCCTTTTGTCTTCATTCTCAACACTATATCTATTGTTTCATCATTTCAAACCTACATATCCATCATGGTTATTTTGTATGCATATTCTGAAACCTCATCCACACAAGGAAAATCTGCACACACTGAGCTGCATTAATGCATCTTTGCATGTGACACAAGCTGCTCCGTCGACTGATGCTTTTAGCTCTGAACTGCTGCAGCTAATGCACCTCTGCATTTTTCATTACCAGCCACACATGATGCACCGTCAGAAACGAGCGTATTTCTCATCTGGAAACCACTTCAGCATGTAAATCAGCAATTAGAAAATGCATTTCTACGAGTCCTAACATCTTATTAACAGTGAAGAAGTAAACATTTTACAGTTAATGTATAAATGGCCCTAATAATAAGCCATTACAGCAATCAAATTAATTATATACTCCTCAAAATGCGCAAGAGGATCACAAGAACCCAATATTTCTCAGATTTGCTGAAAAACTCTCCTTTTTCCAGTAGAATAAGGCACAGCCTCAAATATCTCTGGGTGTTATCGTTCTGAGACAGATTCAATCCTCAAAGCCTTCAGAGGACTCTCAGTCGGAGTAAAAACGCTCTCACAAGTCATACTGAGGATTGGCTGTATATCAGAGACGTAACACCAGGCGAGATGACATCTGAGTGTGCTTTGCTTGTATTTGTGATATTAAAGGAACAACTGTTGACGTTATGCTTTGATTGGCAGCTTACAAGCCACAACAGACAGTGATATATTCTGCCAATATTGCAAATGGAGGTAAACCAGCGTCGGCCAATGAACTGTCAGCTCTTCTTGTTCATTATGAAAGACTGTGGGAAACGTGATTGGGAGATTCGCTCTGAATGATTCATGCGCTCAGTGGAATCCAAGTAAACAACCATAAAGCAGCTTTTGAATGAACTCCTGCTCACTATGAAGGGAAATGCTTCAATTGTGCACTAACAGGAGTATGAATGGCCACTTGTAATGGGAATTCTTGGGAAGGTCACATGAGGCTCCTGGAAGCTTCTGAGCTCACGGGTTTGCCAAGGAAACACAAAAGACTCTGTGAAACATGCTCTTGAAAAAACAAAAAGGGGAAAAATAAATTTCTCTCTCTCTCTCTCTCTCTCTCTCTCTATATATATAAAATGCATATTATTGTTCTTTTCTAGTTTCAGGTTATAGTAGCAGCCAATCTTAGCAGGCCAATGGTGACTCTTAAATGCCAGAAATAGACATTTATGAATAATATATCAGCAGATGCCTTCTTCGTCTGGTGTGTCTCATATTACCATTACTATTGCATACGCCAGGAAATACAGAATATTACCAACAAAATGCATATTACAAGAAATTATGTCATTATTCAATGATGTCAAAGTATGTCATTCCTGTTTTATTTTGTTCTACTCTATTCAATTATAACCATAATTTTGACAATATGCTATTTTATTCTATTCTATTTGTCTCTATACCTTCTATTATTTTCCGTATGTCATCCATGTTCTATTTTGTTCTACTCTATTCAGTAATAACCATACTTTAACAATATTCTATTCTATTCTGTTCTATTCCATTCTATTCTATTTGTATCTATACTTTCTATTATTTTCTGTATGTCATCTCTGTTCTATTTGGTTCTACTCTATTCAAAAATAACCATATTTGACAATATTCTATTCTATTCTATTCTATTCTATTTGTATCTGTACTTTCTATTATTTTCTGTATGTCATCCCTGTTCTATTTGGTTCTGCTCTATTCATAAATAACCAGATTTTTGACAATATTCTATTCTATTCTATTCTATTCTATTTGTATCTATACTTTCTATTATTTTCTGTATGTCATCTCTGTTCTATTTGGTTCTACTCTATTCAAAAATAACCATATTTGACAATATTCTATTCTATTCTATTCTATTCTATTCGTATCTGTACTTCCTATTATTTCCTGTATGTCATCCCTGTTCTATTTGGTTCTACTCTACTCAAAAATAACCATATTTTTTGACAATATTCTATTCTATTCTATTCTATTCTATTCTATTTGTATGTATACTTTATATTATTTTCTGTATGTCATCTCTGTTCTATTTGGTTCTACTCTATTCAAAAATAACCATATTTGACAATATTCTATTCTATTCTATTCTATTCTATTCTATTCTATTCGTATCTGTACTTCCTGTTATTTCCTGTATGTCATCCCTGTTCTATTTGGTTCTACTCTATTCAAAAATAACCATATTTTTTGACAATATTCTATTCTATTCTATTTGTATCTATACTTTCTATTACTTTCTGTATGTCATCCCTGTTCTGTTTGGTTCTACTCTATAATAATAACAACCATATTTTGACAATATTCTATTCTATTGTATTGTATTCTATTCTTGTCTATACTTTTTATTATTTTCTGTCATCCCTGTTTTGTATGGTTCTACTCTATTCAATACTAACCATATTTTGACAATGTTCTATTCTATTCTGTTCTATTCTATTCTATTCTATTCGTATCTATACTTTCTATTATTTTTTGTATGTCATCCCTGCTCTGTTTTCTTCTACTCTGTTCAATAATAACCATATTTTTGACAATAATCTATTATGTTCTATTCTATTTTAGAATGCATATTACAATAAATTATGTCAGTATTATTCTATAATGACAATTAAACATTATTTTAAGGCATTGCAGACAGGCTAGCTTCAAAGATACCTTCATACACACACACACACGCACACACTTTTATCTGTTGACAAAATGACAAATTTGTGGTCAATTTCCAGCACAGAGCTCTGGTCTGTTAGTCAACAATCAATACAGTTCATTGAGATTTAATGGAGAACCAAAGCAGCAATTAAAGATGCACTGTGTGTATGCACTGTGATGCACTGCGATTCTCATATTCAATCATATATTCTCACCTTCATCACAAGAAAAGCTGAGATTATAATATGATTCTTTAAAAAATAATAATAAATCAAGCCAGACGTAAATCAACTGGTTCGCTTTGGATTTTGGGGTGGGTTTCAATGACAGTCTTGGTCTTCAAGTGCACATGAAGGACTCCTAAAGCAGGTTTCTATGTGACTGTCAATCTTATTATCCGTTAGTGTGTTTGCTGGCAGCCATCGCCCTGTGCTAACCTTCAGCGCAGTCCACTGCAGTCAGCAAGAGTACACTGGCTCTACTAATGAAGCTATGAATAAACTCAGGCTGTGGGAATGTAGACGAGGATGCAATGAAACGTATCAGTCAAGAACATCATTTACTCTGTAAACTCTCTTCTGTAACGCTAACATGCAGCAAAACTATTCTTGCTTACTCATATCTTTTAAAATAGCTGCTGAGGATTTCAAAGGGAAAAGTGGATAATTAGAATTAAATAATGTTGCAAACAACTAAATAAATGTTGCAAACAAATAGACTTGAGTTCATGAGGCAGAATCAGGCACAAAACAGCATAGATCATTCAGGCCAGGGCACAGACTCCATTGTAGATGTTACAGCCTTTTCTGTATGACATTTAATGTTGCACAAGGCAATTAAAACAAAATCACTGGCACCGGCTGCTTTATTTCTGCTGTTACACTCTCCAGTACACCACAAATGCTGTTTCAGTAGCACGGTCTTGAAATCATAAGATGGATTTGGCAAGCAGTGGGTTATTGCATATGCCGCTGTTTCAAAACTTGAAATATTTATATATGTTTACAGGATGTTGTACTTGTTTTGCTTTTGTTAATTACTAGTAGAGTTTATTTTACTAGTGTAGTTATAATATAGTTGACATTTTTGTGAATGGCATTTTTTTTATTTGTATATATTGTATATTTATATGTAATCTCTGTTCTATTTTATTCTACTCTATTCAATAATAACATAACCAGATTTTTTTAAATATTCTATTACATTGTTTTCTATTCTTTTCAATAACGTAGCACAATATATAACATATATGCTGTCAATATTCTATCTAAAAATAACATGACAAACAGATTTTGAAAGTTTATTCTATTCTATTCAATAATAACCATATTCTGTTCTATTTGTATCTATACTTTCTATTATTTTCTGTATGTCATCTCTGTCCTATTTTTTACTACTCTATTCAATAACAACCATATTTTTGACAATATTCTATTCTTTTCGTATCCATACTTTTTATTATTTTCTGTACGTCATCCCTGTTCTAATTTGTTTAATTCTATTCAATAATAACCATATTTTTTTTGACAATATTCTATTCTATTCTGTTCTATTCTATTCCTATCTACACTTTCTGTTATTTTCTCTGTGTCATTCCTGTTCTATTTTGTTCTACTCTATTTAATAATAGCCATATTTTGACAATATTCTATTCTATTTGTATGTATACTTTCTATTATTTTCTGTGTCATCTCTGTTCTATTTTGTTCTACTCTATTCAATAATACCATATTTTTGACAATATTCTATTCTATTCGTATCTATACTTTTTATTATTTTCTGTATGTCATCCCTGTTCTAATTTGTTCAATTCTATTCAATAATAACCATATTTTTTTGACAATGTTCTATTCTATTCTGTTCGTATGTATACTTTCTATTATTTTCTGTAAGCCATCCCTGTTCCATTTTGTTCTGCTCTATTCAACAATAGCCATATTTTGACAATATTCTATTCTAATCTGTTCTATTCTATTCTTCCAATTATTTTCTGTATGTCATCTCTGCTCTATTTTGTTCTACTCTATTCAATAATAGCCATATTTTGACAATATTCTATTCTATTCGTATCTATACTTTCTATTATTTTCTGCATGTCATCCCTGTTCCATTTTGTTCTACTCTACTGATTAATAGCCATATTTTGACAATATTCTATTCTATTTGTATCTATACTTTCTATTATTTTCTGTATGTCATATCCCTGTTCTGTTTTGTTCTACTCTATTCAATTATAACCATGTTTTTTTTTTTTTTTTTTACAATATTCTATTCTGTTCTATTCTATTCTATCTATACTTTCTATTGTGTTCTGTATGTTATCCCTGTTCTGTGTTTTTCTTCTCTATTCAATAATAACCATAGTTTTCTACTCTTTTTCATAACATAGCATAGCATAACATAACGTAACATATAACAGCATGACACGACTAGATTTTTGGCAACACTCTATTCTACTTTGTTGTTTTCAGTTGTTGTCTACTTTGTTCTTTTCTATAGCATAAACACATAATAGGCCTATTGTTTCAAAAGGAACGTCAGTGATAATAAGAGGATAAGAATAAGAATGACCTGTACCTCCTGCAGTTGCTCCAGCTCCTGTCTGAGGGTCTCCTGCTCGGCCTCGAGCTCCGCATACTGCTGTTTGAGGGTCTGGTTCTCCTCCAGCACCGCCAGCCCGCACTCCGCCGCCCGGACCTTCTCCCGGTTCGCCTCCGCGAGTTCGCGGGTCAGCCGCTCCACCTCCGCCCGGTAATGATCCACCGACTCCCCGCATCCTCCTCCACCTCCCCCAGCAGCCATCGGCCCGGCCCGTCCCCTCCACTGCGCTGGATGGACGGATAGATGAACGGATGGATGGAGGCACCTGCACCTTACCCGAACCTCCAATACAAAGTCAGTGATCCAGACATATTAACAACAAACGACGAATGAATTGAAATCCGAAGATGAAATCATCGCGATCCTTTCTTTCTCTCTTTCTTTCTTCCTCTTCTTTTTCTGCTTGATCATGGGTGTTGGGACGCCATCATCACTAGGATGGAGAAAAGTGGCCCAACTCACTTCGGCTCTCCTCCTGCTGTGACGTCAGCGCATCTTGCTGCAGCCCCGTGCTCATGCATATGAATAGAGTCTGGCCGACGTTGCTTAGTAACCTTCCGGGAGCGCCCAGTCACGTCACGTAATTAATATTCATAAGCTGCGCTTCCGCTAGACGTAGTGGAGAACGCCACTTTACGTCATTAATATGCATGAGTTCAGCCTTTGCCGTAGGATTGTTTATTTGTTTGCAATTTAGTCATTGTTTCTGACTTAATTTGTCATAATAACTGATACGCACTTTAAAGTTAAGATTAAATAATTAAGTTATACAGTTATAATCAACATTAGGTTATTTGGTTTGATGTAAACAATACATATTTCAGTCTGTTTGAGGAGCAATTCGCTAAAAATGCCACAAGAGGGCAGAAGTCTACTAAATATTGATAATAATGATATTGCAACACCAGACTGCATATTAGTTTATATTATTTATTTGCATTCACGAATATCCTTGTCGTATTTAAGTCTACTTACGTCACTGTTCACCATGTTCACCATAGAAATCCCTGATCTAACATTTGCCTATGAGTCAGCAAATATTGATTAATCCCCATCTATTGACCAATTAAAAACCGGATTTTCTGCCGTAGTCAGAAGGGTTGCGCTGATAAGAGCGAGATAATAAGACTTAACTTCATTGCTTAGATGCTGTAAACACAGATAAACACGAAGGTGAAAAGTTGAACACTTGGAAGAGTAATGATGTCAAGGTAAGGCCACAGCAGTAAAACAAACACGAGTGTGTGAAGGTGCAGAGAAAAGTCGTGAACGCGCCACAACACGAAGCACACGAATCAGTATTTCTAGGGTTATTATTGTGGCTATTTTTTTCGTTGTCAACGTTATGATTTTACAACACATTAACAAAAATAGCATTGAACCAAAGCCGCTTTAAAAATAAGAGAGTCTCTGGTTAAACAGCTGTTTTGCGAACTTCCGCCATTTTGCAAACTTGATTTCCGATTCGCAAATGAATCATTCTTTCGAGTCGGATCTTTCAATGATTGTTTTGAAATCCCAGAAAATTGTATAAACATATAACATTAGAAACTAATAAAAAAAATCATTGTACATATTAAATAGTCGCATAATTTGCTGTGCTTTCAAGTTTTTATTTTTAGATATTGTTTCCATATTGTTAGATATTGTTTATAATAATTAAATCAAATATAAATGCTAGATTTATCCAACATCCAATGAGAAACATTTCTGGAAACTAAATTTTAAATTGTGAGTAATTTTTCAATTCTTAAAAAAAGTACTTTAGGAGATTCTCAAAATAAAATACTAAGATATGAGAAATCTTTTTAATAAATTGTTTGATCCGGTTCGAAAAACCAGTATGAACGATTAGATGATTCGTTTACGAATCGTGCTGAATATTTTGAATCAACAACTGACTCCCTGAAGCAAGAAGGAATATAACACCAGTTTCTGCAAACTAAATTTTAAGTAATTTTTCCATTCTTAAAAATACTTTGGAAGATTCTTAAAATAAAATTCCAATGTATGAGAAATCTTTTTAATAAATAGTTTGATCCGGTTCAAAAAAAAAACAGTAACGATTAGATGATTCGTTCACAATTCGTACTGAATCTTTTGAATCAACAACTGACTGACAAACTCACTGAAACAAAAAGCAGCATAACTTCAGTTTCTGCTAACAAAATTTTAAATTGTAAGTAATTTTTCAATTCTTAAAAAAATACTTTAGGAGATTCTCAAAATAAAATACTAAGATATGAGAAATCTTTTTAATAAATTGTTTGATCCGGTTCGAAAAACCAGTATGAACGATTAGATGATTCGTTTACGAATTGTGCTGAATATTTTGAATCAACAACTGACTCCCTGAAGCAAGAAGGAATATAACTCCAGTTTCTGCAAACTAAATTTTAAGTAATTTTTCCATTCTTAAAAATACTTTAGAAGATTCTTAAAATAAAATTCCAGTGTAAGAGAAATCTTTTTAATAAATAGTTTGATCCGGTTCAAAGAACCAGTAACGATTAGATGATTCGTTCACGATTCGTACTGAATCTTTTGAATCAACAACTGACTGACAAACTCACTGAAACAAAAAGCAGCATAACATCAGTTTCTGCTAACAAAATTTTAAATTGTAAGTAATTTTTCAATTCTTAAAAAAGTGACTCTGGAGATTCTCTAAATAAAATACGAATGTATGAGAAATATTTTTAATGAATTGTTTGATTCGGTTCAAAGAACCAGTATAAACGATTAGATGATTCGTTCACGAATCGTACTGAACATTTTGAATCAACAACTGACTGGCAACAACTGACTCACTGAAGCAAGCAACATAACATCAGTTTCTGCAAACTAAATTTTTAATTGTAAGTAATATTTCAATTCTCCAAAAAGTACGTTAGGAGATTCTAATATATGAGAAATCTTTTTAATAAATCGTTTGATCCGGTTGATCCGTTCACGAATCCTACTGACTCTTTTGAATCAACTGGCTCACTGAAGCAAGAAGCAACATAACATCAATTTCTGCGAACTAAATTTTAAATTGTAAGAGGTATTTCAGTTCTCCAAAAAGTACGTTAGGAGATTCTAATATATGAGAAAACTTTTTAATAAATCGTTTGATCCGGTTGATCCGTTCACGAATCCTACTGACTCTTTTGAATCAACTGACTCACTGAAGCAAGAACGGTCGTTAAACCGTGGATTTGAATGTGCTGAATCATTGCTGAAGCAAAATTACAAATTAAAAGACAATAAATACCCCTATTAAAACTATTTAAAACTCATCTATGCCATCATGTAATTTACTAAACGTCTGGGATCACGTGATGAGGTAAAAGAATCAATAAATAATTCTTTCTAACAGAATCTTTTGCTAAATTCTCTACTCTTTCTACCTAGCATGGTTAGAGCAGTATGCTAGTTCTAACACAGCTTTGTTGATTTACTGATAAAAGTCATCTTTACAATCAAACTCCCATAAAACTCCCTATAAAAATACATGTGTAAACTGTAAGAAAATATTCCAGCTGAGATAGATTTTGTGTTCACCTTTTAGTGCAAAGTCACTTTGAATCAACATGTCATAAATGATGACACACAAATTACATCCATGCCAAAGTCCAATAAGAAGTTTTGTTTATTTTAGCATTTTATGAGGCATGTTTGTGCCCAAGTTCACTGTTCTGTGACATTTTGGATTTATGTTTAAAAAAAAGAGTTGATATACAGAATACAAATCAGCTTTAAAAGAATCCAAGTGATTCTTCAGAACAGTTTAAATTAAATCAAAGTGCAAAATCAGGCCAGGGTTTGATTTTTGCTGTTATCTGTCGTCTATTTTCCTTTAGTATTCAACAAGCAGTCACCCTTGCGTTTGCCCTCTCTAACCGTCCTGACCCGCCTGTGAACTCAGTCAAATTAAGATAAGGCTGAACTTTATGACTTAAGAGCCAGTAAACCAATTCAGTGATAATTAGAAATTTCGACAACAAAATTCATTTATGGCACCATATTCATTCATTCAAGTTTACAAGTTCATTTCTTGGAGGAGTTGATAACATCACGATACCGCTTAATAGAACACTTCTACTAAACGATTAGTTAAATATTTAGTTAAATATATAAATATTATATTTGAGTTGTTTAATGAACTCGACACACATGCATAAGCCATGATTTCACGGCACTAGATGTGAAATTGAATTATAAATGTCATGTTTGTCAGAAAATGCATCTGTGTGAACCTGAATTTTCTCTTTTGCTCTTTTCTCAAGATGCAAATACAGACTGGAAATGTTATTTATCAAGTGTCTTGTATGATTCTGGGAATCCATCGGTTCATTCGGTGAGTGCTGTGTCACAAATTATTTTATTCACTTAGTGATTTTATCAGGGTTTTATTGTGATTAGATAAGGAAATTGATTTACAGCTTGCCACACGTTCATCACTTCACGTATGATTTCTGTTTAAAATAAAAAAGGCTTTTAAATACAAAACACATGATACAGTCATGTTTATATACACCAGTGCAGAAAAGTTAACAATCAATATGATAAAAGACATGACAAGTTCTTTTATTCCAAAACAGATCCTTGATCTTCATTACACTGAAACCGAAAATGTCTCTTTTGTAGTAGCACACGAAACCGATGAGGTCAGAAGTATGAATGGTGCTGAAGTGTGGCATGTTCAGAAGGACCAATCGGAGGACAGATTGACTCCGGCAGCAAGAGCTTCTGATGAAAACTCAGGTACTGGAATTGAAAACAGCCAATCAGAAACAGGATATTTACATTTCAGCCACTTGCTAAATCATTTGTGATGAAACGGAAGTAGCAATTCATCTATGTTATTATTATGTACATATTTAGGGTGGGTACAATACTACAAATATTAAATATTGATTATATTATATGTCAATATTTGTACATGTATATAAATGACCTAAAAAGCTAAAAGTAATTTGTGTTTAGTTAATCAAGACTGAAAAAAGGGCATTTATATTGCTTTTTCTTTACAGTGTTTTGAGAACATTAGTCCAGTCATTCAGCTCAAGGTTTCAGCACAAGATGGAGTGATTGCGATGGAGGTGAGTGAAAGTATTTACCGGAACGTAGAGGACAGGAGTCAGGAGGTGGCGAGTGTGTTTTGCATCTGTCAGCACTGTTAGCGGTCTGTGTGCTGCTTTAGCTTCACTGCGCCTCCACTTCGCCCGGCGGTTCTGGAACCAGATCTAAACAAATGTGACACAAAATAGTCATATAAAACATTTGCATAACTTTAATTAATGCTTTAACTGTCACTGTCCACTCTGTGGGACGCTATATATTGTTGCGAAGGTCTAAGACCTGTTACCACTCTTTTGTGTTACAAATTACGTAGGAAAAGTAATAGATTAATTTATGACAAGAGTGCACCTCAAAAATCGACATCATAACAGGAGTTCTGACCTTTGTCACAAAGACTTTCTTTGTTGCCTTTTTCCTTATCACGCAATAGAAATCTTAAGAAATTATATATCACCTGAAAACTTAAAATCTCAAAATTCATCCATTTTAAAATCATGGAAATTGTACATCAAAATCATATTACAAAATGTTTTCATTCATGAATTATAAAAATTTAACTTATGTCTATGTTCAAAATAGGGAGTGACAGGTTAAAGGGTTAAACTACAAAAATAAATAAATAGGGTGGGAAAAAAGGTGCAAAAAAATCAAAATATTGAGAAAATTGGCTCGAAAGTTGTCCAAATGAAGTTTTCAACAATGCATATTGCTAATCAAAAACTATGTTTTGATATATTTACAGTAGGAAATTTACAAAATATCTTCATGGAACATGATTTTTACTTAATATACTAATGATTTTTGGCATAAAAGAAAAATCGATAATTTTGACCCATACAATGTATTTTTGGCTGTTGCCAATATATACATATTACACAAATATATTAGATGTTAAATATTCTAAAATATTTTATTAAAAAGTTATATATATATACATATCAGAAACAGGGTGTATATTATATAAATATTATAGAAACAATATATATTATTTTAAATAGTCGATATTAAGTACAGTATTCAAGTATATACAAATTAGTTACATTTTATATGCAGTGTTTAACTACACAAATATAAAATGAATTAAAATATTAAAAGATATATTATTATGATCAGAGCTGGGCAGATTATTAATAAATTGTAGTTCGTTACTAATTCCAAATTCCAAATGAGAAAAATTGTATTTACTAACGTAATCCATTAGATTACACATTTTAGGTAATCTAAACTACTTTTTGATTACTTCTGGATTACTTTTGGCCTAACTCATGTGTCACATTGATTTAAATAGGATAATCTTGTACCATACTGACATAAAAATACAAAAAATAAGAAAATATAATAAATTCTTTGTAATTAACAACATTAAGTGCACTAAGGTTCCCCAAACTGGGGTTCGTAAAGGAACTGCAGTACTGCAAGAGTTTAATGAAAGACTAATAATTAATTAAATCATAAATATGTAACATAAAACACAAAAAAAATTCTATTTGAACATGCAAATTCAAAATTAATTCTTTAAATATTTATTTTAAAGTTTATATAATATTTATTTAAATTTTAATATGAATAATATCTAATCATGTAATCAGTAAATATACTTTGAAATATAATTTAATCTAATCACAAGTACTTCATTTTTAAAAAATCTGATTATGTAATCCAGATTACAAGTAATCACTTACTACCCAGCTCTGATTTTGATATATATAGTGATATATGTGACTTTAGACCACAAAACCAGTCATAAGGGTCAATTTTTTTAAATTAATTTGAAAATCAGGAATCTGAGGATGCAAAAAAATCAAAATATAAAGAAAATCACCGTAAAGTTGTCTAAATGAAGTTCTTAGCAATGCATATTACTAATAAAAAATTAAGTTTTGATATATTCATGGTAGAAAATTTACAAAATATCTTCAAGGAACATGATCTTTACTTAATATACTATTGATTTTTGGCATAAAAGAAAAATGGATTATTTTGACCCATACAATGTATTTTTGGCTATTGCTACAAATATACCCGTGCTACTTAAGACTGGTTTTGTGGCCCAGGATTACATAAATTTATATATATATAATAAATTTGTTAATCATGTCACAAATCCAAAAGCTAATGGGTGATTTAAATTCATGTTCAGTGTCAGTTCATACTTAAAATAGTGTGTTTTCAGCAGACAGCGTATAGTACCTGTACTCTTCCCTCAGACAGCTGCGTTCGACAGGCGAGCTGGTCTCTGGTGTGAACGTCAGGATAGTGTGTTTCCTGAAAAACTCTTTCCAGCTCTTCCAGCTGGCTCACGGTGAATGTGGTTCGTACCCGTCTGCGACCAGACCGACGAGCTGTAGCATCAGAAATGCATTAAATATAATAGCACAAGAAACAAGTAAAGAAATAATATATTTTTCTTAACCCAGTCAATACACAAACTATAAATCCTATTAAAAACATGAACGAGACAAAAACAAACTTAAAAGAGACAAATAATAAGGACACACCTGTGTATGGACTGATTTTGGGAGCGTCTGTCTTGATCTTAGTCTGTGTGCTTTCAGATGTTTTAAGTTTCTTGTCCATTCTCTCAGATCGGACACTCGAACATGAAGGTTTTTTCAGTATTTCCTCAATAGAGTGTGACAGAAATTTTGGGCTGTTTGTGGACGTCCTGCTCTCCTGGGACGACGTGTCCATGTGTTTCTCTAACTCCACATCGACTAATCGCATTGCGCCCTCTTTGAATCTTCTTCAGTGTCTCAAAAGTTCAAGATACTGTCCCAGAATGACTTGAAGCTCTCCAGGTTGTAACTAGCAATCATCGTGAGAAAGTCTGTGTGAGTTGATATGATTAAAGCGTTCATAGGAGGAGCAGCAGGTTTACTGTGTAACAAACCTCCTCAGTCATAAATGCTTTACCTCATCATGAGCTGATAGACAGTGTGCATATACCTCTATCCAAATCAACAACAACAGCAGCAAGGAATCATTTTGATTTATAGATTTTCTATAAATCTACTGGCATTTGTTGTAATGTAGCCAGGTTTGCGCTACTGGCACTATTGGGATTGGTTACTCTACACAGCGTAGCTATCAGTACTGCTTGTTAAGTTTATTAAAAGAGCATTTTATGTAAATTACAACAACAGATTTTAATTAAGCAGTGTTAGTTTGGAAAGTACTCTTCATTAATAGTTTATAGTGGACAGATGTGGGTGAAAATTGTTTATGTGACCTGGTTATAAAGATGCTTCTCTAGACAACAGCGACATCAAGCGGTCAGCTCTAGAATTACACTTTTATTTTAGTTGTATGAAATGATGAAAATCAAAATTGCATGGCTTTTAGGTCATGTATGTTAGCTTTCAGGTCATCTATGTTGCTGGTGTATGAAATACATATATATGTCCATTGCATACTTAATAGACATCTAGTTAAATTGCATTTAAATATGTTGACTTATTGGACAAATAAAATAAAATATAAATAAAAACTGAAATTTTATAATATATATATATATATATATATATATATATATATATATATATACATATGAAATATATTTATGTATTTTCATGATATATATATATATATAATTTGTATACATAAAATGAACATTAATGGAAATAAAATTTAAATTTTAAATAGCTTTTTATTTCAGCTATTATTTCAGCTTTTTCTCATTTTAACTAAAATTTTAATTAAAAAAACTATCTATTACATATATATTTATATATATATATATATATATATTTCATTTTTCATATATATATATATATGAAAAATGTCTATATATAATAAAATAAAAAAAATCGAAGCATTGATGAACATTAATGCAAATAAAATTTAAATAAACTTTTTTTAATAGCTTTTTATTTCAGCTATTATTTCAGCTTTTTCTCATTTTAACTAAAATTTAAATAAAAAAAATAATAATAATTACGGCCATTATATACTTAATAGACGTCTAGTTAAATTGCATTTAAATATGTGACTTATTGGACAAATAATATAAAAAATAAAAGTTGAAGCACACACACACACACATATATGTATATGTATAATATAAAACAAGTATATATATTTAAGCATATATTTACATAAAATGAACATTAATGGAAATATTAAAAAAAAATTTCAGCTATTATTACAGCTTTTTCTCATTTTAACTAATATTTCAATTAAAAAATAATAAAAAACTCTAATCTAATGAAAATAACAAGAACACAACAAAATTACTAAAACTTTAGGTACAATTAAAATAAATATGAAAAATTATTAATATTAAAATAAAAACTGATGCAAATTATTAATTAAAAACTATAATAGCATCTCAATGATACTAAAATAACATTGATAAAATAACAATAAATAAAATATACATTTTAAAAATTATTTTTTGCAGATATAACTATTATCGGCATATATAATACTGAAAATGTATGATGATAGTTGAAAGTGCTCATATGTGACACTGGACCACAAAACCAGTCATTAGCTGAATAAATAAGCTTTCCATTGATGTATGGTTTGTTAGTATAGGACAATATTTGGCCGAGATACAACTATTTGACAATCTGGAATCTGAGGGTGCAAAAAATCAAAACATTGAGAAAATCGCCTTTAAAGTTGTCCAAATGAAGTTCTTAGCAATGCATATTACTAATCGAAAATTAAGTTTTGATATATTTGTGATAGGAAATTACAAAATATCTTTATGGAACATGATCTTTATACTTAGCATTATAATGATTTTTGGCACAGAAGAAAAATCGATCATTTTGACCCATGCAATGTATTGTTAGCTATTGCTACAAATATACCCAAGACTGTTACTTTAGTCTCTCTCTCTGTTTGTGTTAGTGTGTTTGCAATGTATATATATATCCCCCTCTATGGCAGACATTACAGGAGCAGAGTACAGTAGGGTGAAAGTCATTTCTAAGCCTCGTCGAACCGAAGCTGAATAATTCACTAACACAAAAATATTTATCCCCACACACATCTGCGTGGAAACCTTCTGTGGAAACACACAGGAGCAAGGCCACATATGCGGAAGTCCTTCATGGACGACTTCAGGGAGAGACATTAATTTATATTTTATCACACTGAGCGCTTTCGTCCGTGACTGACGTGTCTCCGGCTGAATCTGTGTGGCTCTGTTTATGCGTGGTGCATTTCACTTTTCTAGAAACACTTGAAAGTCTTTCACCCCTGGAGACACTAGATGGCAGCCTAAGACATCAAAAGCATGGTGTGTTTTATGTAAATTAGTCTGAGGAACCATTTAAATGCGTTTCTGACACTCCTTCATATTAAATGATACTGTATGTGAACAGTTTTATATATATATATATATATATATATATATATATATATATACATATATATATATATATACGTGTGTGTGTGTGTGTGTGTGTGTGTGTGTGTGTGAGAGAGAGAGAGAGAAACTGAGAGAATGTTACAATATTTAGAATGTTGGAATTTAAACATTCAAATTATTCATTTTAAATTAACTTAAAATTTCATATTTGAGTGATTATTTGAGCACACTTGCTAAATTAAATGTGTGATTAAAAATGTATATATATATATATTAGGGCTGTCAAACGATCAATCGCGATTAATCGGCTACAAAATAAAAGTTTGAGTTTTCCTAATATATGTGCGTGTACTGTGTGTTATTAGTATGTATATATAAATACAAACACATTCAATTATATATTTAAGAAATATTTACAAGTATATGTATTTATTATATTTTATATATAATTTATATTATATATAAATACAAATATTTTGTACATAAATAACATATTTATCTTAAATGTATACATTAATTTGTGTGTATTTATATATACATAATAATTACACACACTATACACACATTTATTAGGCAAACTCAAACTTATATATATATATATATATATATAAATATGGAAAGTGCAAGGGTGTTGGAATTAAAGTAATTTTTTTTTTTTTAATTAACTTTACATTACTTATTTTGAGTGGTTATTTATGCAATTTATGCTAAATTTAAATGAAATGCAACTTAAAATGAAGTATTAGAGATTAAAATGCTTTTTTTTTTTGCAGACACCTGACCCTGGACCACAAAACCAGTCATAAGGGTCCATTTTTTTTTTATAAATTGAGATTTATCCATCATCTAAAAGCTAAATAAATATGCTTTTTACTGATGTATGGTTTGTTAGGATAGGACAATATGTATATATCGAGATACAACTATTTGAAAATCTGGAATGTGAGGTTGCAAAAAACTAAATACTGAGATAATCACCTTTAAAGTTGTCCAAATACATTTTTAGCAATGCATATTACTAATCAAATATTAAGTTTTGATATATTCACAGTAGAAAATTTACAAAATATCATCATGGAAAATGATCTTTAATTAATATCCTAATGATTTTTTGTCATAAAAGAAAAATTGATAATTTTGACCCATGCAATGTATTTTTGACTATTGCTACAAATATACCCGTTCAACTTAAGACTGGTTTTGTGGTCCAGGGTCACATATATGGCTTATACATCTTTTATATTTTTAGTACCAGTCAATCAGCATGCAGATTCAGAGCTGTTTTATATAAAGTTGTAACATGGGCATTATGTATATAATGCACCATGTCATTCCAAGCATATTTAGCATGCTATACTAAATTGATTATTGTAAGAATATGTGAACAGTTTTCTTTTCAGCTTCACTTTCTCTCTCTCTCTCTCTCTCTCTCTCTCTCCTCTCCGGCGTCTGCTGCTCCTCTGACAGTCGACCTTTTCTCCCTGAGTCTCGGCTGTAATCTGTCTCTCTGAGAGGCAGGAGTTGTGCCAGATAGCTTTATTTCTGCAGTCTGAAGCAGCAAATGGATTACACATTCAATTAACACACAATCCCTCCTGCGTTCGCAGCCTCACGGCCAATTTACATCCCGACAATATCGCACGGTTTAACAACGCCAGTGTTCCTTAACAGCAGCTTTTATGACCTGAGATTCCTCAACATGACGAACCCAGAGGTCCAGATATAAAACAAAGTAACTGTATTATAATTTATATACTAAAATTAGAATTTTAAAATTTAAAAATTAATACGAATGGATCAAAATAATAAAATAAATAGTTTTTTTAAATATATATTATGTTTTTTTTTTAAATCATTTAGAATTTTAAATAATTAAAAAAATCTATGTTTCATTTTTTTTTTTTTTTTTTAATAATCTTTTTTGTTTTATCAGTCCACAGTCTCCCTGCAGTACTTTCATGTGCCCCTAGGGGTCTGTGGACCTTCTTTTGAAACCTTTGGCTTTACAGGATGAAATTGAGTTTGTGACTAATAACTCTGAACTGCAAAAGTGTGACAATATCACACCAGGAAAAGGCCACAGGTCTGTAGTAATCTCTCCTGAGTGACAGAAAATTTGGATCACAGCTGGAATGAAACAGCTTTATTATCAATGTTGAAAACAGTTGTGCTGCTTACTATTTCAGTAAATTTATATTCTTTCTTTCTTTTTTTTTTTTTTTTAAAGAAATTCATACTTTTATTCACCAAGGATGTGTTAAATTAATAACAATGTGAATTAATGCTGTTCTTTTTAACTTGTTATTCATCAGAGAATCTTGAAAAAAAGAATCACAGGCATCAAAAAATATTTGGCACCACAACTGTTTCCAACATTGATAATTCTTTTTTTGACCATTTTAAACTTTAATCTCTAATTTTAAATTGCACGTAATTTAGCATTAAATGTCTTCATTATTGGCAGTCTGATCAAATAGTCACTCAGATAAGAAATTTACATTTAATTGAAAAAAAAATCTAAATAAATCTAATAAATATTCTAATTAACTTTAAGTTTTAAGTTCTAATTAATTTATACAAAATGTCTTAACTTTTGGCAGTCTGATCAAATAATCAAATAATTAAAATAACAAATTTAAATTTACTTTAAACATTTACAATTTAATTTAAATATTCAAATATTTAAATTCCAACATTCTAAAGATTGTAACTCCTAAAATTCTAAACTTTTTATCATATGTACTATTGCAGTGTAGTAGTCAATCCATAATTTTCATGCATACATAACATTTGCACACAATACATACTGCATATTGCACAAATAGTACGCTTACATTCTTATCCAATGTCAGTAGTTACCTGAGGTGCATGCGATTCAGTGTTATTGGTTGATTTATACAGAGCTGTCACAGCCCGTTGGCACATCTACTAACAGTCGGCTTGTCGATGCCAGTCAATTCACCGAAGGTCGATCTCAAAAACTACTCCGGAGTAAAGACTTTGGCACAGTCTGATTTCAGCGCATCTTCCAGGTGGAAGGCATTTGAGCGAGCACATTTCATGCAACATTAAAGGGACTGCAGTCAGTCTAAAGTGCACAAAGTTCCTTCTCATCTAACAGAGGTTTGAAGCAAAAGTTCACTGTGGAATCAATATTCTGTCACCACTTTCTCTTTGTGTTATGCACAGGATGATATTTAAGCCATTATTTACTGATAACTAATTTTATAATGCTGTAATAGTGCTTTTCAGAGTAAATGGGAATGGAAGAGTAAATGGTGACATAACAATGGATGAACTATCCGTTTAAATGGGCGTTTCATTATCACAAGGGCAGTTAGATGCTGCTTCTACTGTATATGGAGGACACACATCAGACTGCTCAGTATGCATCGTACTCTACATGCCCGTATCTATTTTTGACCATCCTTCACTCGCCTAAAGGTTATATGACTCACAGAATTCCACCAAACAGGCTTGAGTTTCTGTGTGCTGTAGGACCCGTTTCATTAATCCCTCGCTAATTGTCCTGTGTCCTGTTCTGTCTCGGTTTTTTGCGTTTTTCCCCTTCAAATCATAACAGAAAGTTCTTAATCTCAGTAAAGGCACTGCAGTGTCATTGTGCATTCTGTTCACAGTTCACACAGGGAAGCTCGTTTTGGTGCAGACTGGTGGAGTTCGATTGTCTCAAATGAAAAAAATAGATTTGTCTTTTTCATGTCCTGTATCTCTGGTTTGGCTGTATCATTGATCTAAATGATACCAAATGAACCAGTGTTTTCATGGCATACATGCATTATCACATATATTTGCATGCAAACATACAGCAGCCATCCAGATCACACTAGAAACTACAAAGGAACGCCATGGCAATCGCCTAGCAACCACCCACTTGCCTTAGCAACCATCTAAAAACCACCCACAACACACTAGCTGCAGTGGAATTCCATGGCATCCACCTAGAACATTCTAACAACCACTTTGAAATGCCTTGGCAGCCACTCACAGCCACATAGCAACTGTGTAACAAGATCTTGGAAACCACCTAGAACACTGTAGTAACATGCTTAAACTATTAAGAGGATTTTACTACATAGCAACACCCTAGCAACCACCCAGCTCACCTAGCAACTGTATAACAGCACCTTGACAACCACCCACAATATACTAGCAACCACAAGGAATGGCAAGGGCGACAACCTGGAACAACCACCCACAACTGCACAGCAACTGTATAGCAACACCATAACAACTTACATAGCAACACCCTAGCAACCACCCAATTCACCTTGGCAACTATATAACAACACCCTGACTACCACCCACAATTTACTAGCAACCATAAGGAATGGCAAGGGCAACAACTTGGAACAACCACCCACAGCTGTACAGCAACTGTATAACAACTTACATAGCAACACCCTAGCAACCACCCAACTCACCTTAGCAACTATATAACAACACCCTAACTACCACCCACAATATACTAGCAACCATAAGGAATGGCAAGGGCAACAACTTGGAACAACCACCCACAGCTGTACAGCAACTGTATAACAACTTACATAGCAACACCCTAGCAACCACCCAATTCACCTTGGCAACTATATAACAACACCCAGACTACCACCCACAATTTACTAGCAACCATAAGGAATGGCAAGGGCAACAACTTGGAACAACCACCCACAGCTGCACAGCAACTGTATAACAACTTACATAGCAACACCCTAGCAACCACCCAACTCACCTTAGCAACTATATAACAACACCCTAACTACCACCCACAATATACTAGCAACCATAAGGAATGGCAAGGGCAACAACTTGGAACAACCACCCACAGCTGCACAGCAACTGTATAACAACTTACATAGCAACACCCTAGCAACCACCCAACTCACCTTAGCAACTATATAACAGCAGCCACCCATAATACACGAGCAACTGCAAGGAATGGCAAGGGCAACAACCTGGAACAACCACCCACAACTGCATAGCAACACCTTAGCAACTTACATAGCAACACCCTAGCAACCTCCCAACTCACCTAGCAACTATATAACAACACCCTGACAACCACCCATAATACATTAGCAACCGCAAGGAATGGCAAGGGCAACAACCAGAAACAACCACCCACAACTGCACAGCAACTGCATAGCAACACCCTAGCAACTTCCATAGCAACACCTTAGCAACCACCCAACTCACCTTAGCAACTATATAACAACACCCTGACTACCACCCACAATATACTAGCGACCATAAGGAATGGCAAGGGCGACAACTTGGAACAACCACCCACAGCTGTACAGCAACTGTATAACAACTTACATAGCAACACCCTAGCAACCACCCAACTCACCTTAGCAACTATATAACAACACCCTAACTACCACCCACAATATACTAGCAACCATAAGGAATGGCAAGGGCAACAACTTGGAACAACCACCCACAGCTGTACAGCAACTGTATAACAACTTACATAGCAACACCCTAGCAACCACCCAATTCACCTTGGCAACTATATAACAACACCCAGACTACCACCCACAATTTACTAGCAACCATAAGGAATGGCAAGGGCAACAACTTGGAACAACCACCCACAGCTGCACAGCAACTGTATAACAACTTACATAGCAACACCCTAGCAACCACCCAACTCACCTTAGCAACTATATAACAACACCCTAACTACCACCCACAATATACTAGCAACCATAAGGAATGGCAAGGGCAACAACTTGGAACAACCACCCACAGCTGCACAGCAACTGTATAACAACTTACATAGCAACACCCTAGCAACCACCCAACTCACCTTAGCAACTATATAACAGCAGCCACCCATAATACACGAGCAACTGCAAGGAATGGCAAGGGCAACAACCTGGAACAACCACCCACAACTGCATAGCAACACCTTAGCAACTTACATAGCAACACCCTAGCAACCTCCCAACTCACCTAGCAACTATATAACAACACCCTGACAACCACCCATAATACATTAGCAACCGCAAGGAATGGCAAGGGCAACAACCAGAAACAACCACCCACAACTGCACAGCAACTGCATAGCAACACCCTAGCAACTTCCATAGCAACACCTTAGCAACCACCCAACTCACCTTAGCAACTATATAACAACACCCTGACTACCACCCACAATATACTAGCGACCATAAGGAATGGCAAGGGCGACAACTTGGAACAACCATCCACAGCTGTACAGTAACTGTATAACAACTTACATAGCAACACCCTAGCAACCACCCAATTCACCTTAGCAACTATATAACAACACCCTAACTACCACCCACAATATACTAGCAACCATAAGGAATGGCAAGGGCAACAACTTGGAACAACCACCCACAGCTGCACAGCAACTGTATAACAACTTACATAGCAACACCCTAGCAACCACCCAACTCACCTTAGCAACTATATAACAGCAGCCACCCATAATACACGAGCAACTGCAAGGAATGGCAAGGGCAACAACCTGGAACAACCACCCACAACTGCATAGCAACACCTTAGCAACTTACATAGCAACACCCTAGCAACCTCCCAACTCACCTAGCAACTATATAACAACACCCTGACAACCACCCATAATACATTAGCAACCGCAAGGAATGGCAAGGGCAACAACCAGAAACAACCACCCACAACTGCACAGCAACTGCATAGCAACACCCTAGCAACTTCCATAGCAACACCTTAGCAACCACCCAACTCACCTTAGCAACTATATAACAACACCCTGACTACCACCCACAATATACTAGCGACCATAAGGAATGGCAAGGGCGACAACTTGGAACAACCATCCACAGCTGTACAGTAACTGTATAACAACTTACATAGCAACACCCTAGCAACCACCCAACTCACCTTAGCAACTATATAACAACACCCAGACAACCACCCATAACACACCAACAAGGAATGGCAAGGGCAACAACCTGGAACAACCACCCACAACTGTATAGGAATACCTTAGCAACTTACATAGCAACACCCTAGCAACCACCCAACTCACCTAGCAACTGTACAACAAGACCCTGACAACCACCCATAATATATATATATATTTTTTTTTTGCTGCAGAGATCAGAATCATTTAAGAACCAAAAGTTGGATTAAAATTGTGAGCTAAAAGTCAAATTAATATATATATATTTTTTTTTCTTATATTTTTACTGCCAAAAAGAAAAATGCCATTTTATTTTAAATTTATTTTATTTTATTTTATTTTTAGTTATTCGAAATGTATTTTTGAATATTGGGTAGTAGCCATTGGCAAAAGAGCATCTTAAGGATGAGAAACAGGCAATGGAAAATATTAAAGTGAAAACAAATTCTACGTAATTTTGCTACAAAAAAACACTGACTAACATTGTAAGTGGACTATGCTACAAAAATGCTACATAAGTGCAGAATGCGCTGTTGATTTGATGCCGTATCTTTATAACATGTATGTGTGAGTGTGAGATTTACATTTGCATTTGGTATTCAATACAGTTTATCAGTCCATGCTGAGAATTGAACCCATTAACCCTGGCATTGCTATCATGATACTCTACTGTTTGAGCTACAGGAATGAGCATCAGCATTAGTTAATCTACAACTGATAGCACATAATGAACATGTGAGCTGTCCGGGTGAAGTGATGTAGGTGGGCCCGTCTGCTTTACCCAGCGGACTCCTTTGTCTTAAGGCAGAAGCAGACGCGGTTAGCCTCTCCGACGTGAATGACAGTACAGAAGAGAGCGCTGTCAGGTCAGATTTAGTCTGGCTGCTTTGCACTCTCTGATCTGAGACAGACACGGTTTTTGGGCCCATTAACCCTGAAATGAAATCAGCGTCAAGTCAATCGCCGCTCCTCCTCCACCTTCTGTCTTTCAGTATCGAGACGGCTGAAGGTTGAGCTCTCTAGCTAGAGGAAAGAGAAATTACAAACTCCTGGCAGCACATACGCAGACTTTCAGTCAGTAAAATCAATGTTTTGTACTCTATATGGATATACTTTGGCTGTAAACTGCTTGTTTTCAAACTTTCTTTATTACCAGACAATAGGAGTGTATCTAATAAATATTATTAAAATTATTATTTAAAAATATTACTAAACTAATGAAAAAATTATTTAGCACAAAAAAAAGAAAGTAACACATTTAGAAATTTGGAGAAAAAATCTTGAATAATCTTTGTTTTATTTACAACTTTGAACTGTTAATCAATAGGTGTTGAGGGGGCAAATTATATTTATTGTACTAGTATAAAATGATTGATATTTATTTATTTATTTAGGGGTTTTAAAAGATGTCTTATTGTCTTATTTGAGTGATTATTTGATCAGACGTCCAAAAGTCAAGACATTTAATGCTAAATGAAATGCAAATTAAAATGAAAGATAAAAAAAACAAATGTATGTATATAAAATTATTACATTATCAAGATTTATATATTTCTACATATAGAGATTTAAGTATATATTTTAGTAATTTAATTTTCAGAATGTTGGAATTAAAATATTGAAATGTATTTTTTTAATGAAATTTAAATTACTTATTTGATTTATTATTTATGCAATTTATGCAAAATATACCATTTAAAAACTTAAAATTTAATATTTGCATATATATATAATTTATGCAAAATATACAATTTATGCAAAATTAAAAACTTAAAATTAAATATTAGAGATTTGCATTTTTATTATTAGAGACAATTGCATTTTTTGTAGACACTAAATGTATTTTTAAGATGTTACTGTTTAAACTGGCATTATCATTCAATATTATTTATGCAATTTATGCAAAACATACAATTTATGCTAAATTAAAAAAATAATTGAATATTATTAAATAATTAAATATTAGAGATTTGCATTTTTATCATTTGCAATTACAATTGCAATTGAGTCAATTGCAATTACTGATATATATATATATATATATATATATATATATATATATATATATATATATATATATATATATATTCATTTAGCATTAATTATTCATTTCTTCAAATCTAATTATTTATTTTTATGTAGTCAAATAAAAATAAAAAAAGAACCATTGAAGAACCATGCGAGTTGGATTAAAATTGTCAGCTACAAGTCAAATAAATATTTTTCTAATTATTTACAAAGTTTTGTTTCCTATATATTCGCTGCCAAAAAGAAAAACACAATTTAGTCTGCTTTCATTTGCTGTAATAAGATGAAATGTCCTGCTCTTCTGTCCCGAGGGCTGATTTGGGAACATGAGGCTTGTCGTCTCTGACAAGCATCGGATGATGATCACGATGACGCTGGTTGTTCCTCGTTAGCCGGCGGCGGTGTGCGTCGTGGTTCCTGTAGTCCTGACCTGTATGACGGCATTACCTGAACCGCAGAAAACTGCTCAGAAAAGGGCAGCACTGTCAGAGGAAATGTCCTACATCCATCCGACAAAAATGTGCGTGTGTTTTATGAGCAAACTTGAAAGAGACAAGACGATGGATGGACTGTCAGATTCACAGATGGATGTTTACTACTTTTGCTGTATCCCACAATGCAGTGAGCTCAACCTGACCTTCCATATCCACAGTGTTGAACGATATAAACTACAGTTTTTAAATGTTTTAAATGGCAGAATGCGCATCTCATGGCGCATTTAATTTAAATGATCAACTTGGAAATAAATATGGTTATTTTGCATTAAATTTTTGTGTATAAATGTCTTACTTTTTAGCAGCCCTGTCAAATGAGGTGACAAAAACATGTCAAGTATGCATTGCATTCTAGGATACAGTATTGTACACATTATATTCTGTACATTTTGAGTTTGAATTCTCATTTGCATTTAGTTTAACCAGATGTGCTAAAATAAATACAATTAAAAAAAAAAATGTATCAAAACTTTAAATAAATTTGAATATGTACAAATAATTTGATAACAAATAAAAATGACAAAAACAGACAACAAAACTACTTACATTTTAATTAAAATAAAAACAGAGAATATAAAAATAAAAACAAATAAAAAAATTATTATAGTTATTAAGTTATTTCTATACATACGTGTAAAATATTTACATTGTGTTAACAGTAGGGTTATTATAGTTAACTAAATCTAAAACCATTTGAAAACATTTTTGCAATTTCTTTAAATAAAATAAAATAATTAATTTAAAAAGGTAGTTGCCATGAGAGCATTTCTCATTTTCATTTAGCTTAAATAAATAAATGAATAAAAGTAAATTAAAATGTTATTAAAATTAAATAAATAAAAATTATATAGATATCCTGTATTGGAAAAAAATGATGAAAAAAAAAACCCAGTAAAATTACTAAAATAAAAAAAAAAAAAGTAAAATCTAAGAATACAAACTAATTCAAAATAATAATAAAAACTATTATAGTTATTTCTATACATACATTCAAAATATTCACATTCTTTGAACAGTAGGGTTGTTATAGTTTACTAAATAAATAAATAAAATTAAAATAAATAAATAAAAATTATATAGATGTCCTTACTGGAAAAAAAAAAGTTGATGAAAAAACAGTAAAATTACTAAAACTTTAACTAAAAAAAGAAAAAAAGTAAAATCTAAAAATACAAACTCATTCAAAATAATAATAAAAACTATTATAGTTAAGTTATTTCTATACATACATCAAAAATATACACATTCTGTGAACAGTAGGGTTGTTAAAGTTAACTAAATCTAAAACCATTAAAAAAGATACTTTAAATAAAATAAAACATTAACTAAAATAAAATCATTTTTAAGAAACCTTAAACTGCTTTTGTTTCAGCTAGTTGTCATGAGAACCTTTCTCATTTTCTAGTTTAAATAAATTAAACTGAAAAAAGCAAATAAATAAATAAATAATGATATGACATCCTGTATTGAAAAAAAAGAAGATTAAACATAATGCAGTAAAATTACTAAACTAAAACAAACTAAAAAAAAGTAAAAAAAAAAAAAATGTTAACTCTAAAAATAAAAAACTAATTTAAAATAATACTAAAAGCTATTATAATATGTCAATGATACTAAATTAACATTAGGATACAGTAATGCTCCGAAATTGATAGTAAATTTGTACAAACAATTACAAATAGATGGCAGATAACAAACTGAAATTTTGACGTAAAAAAATATTTTCATGGATAACGTATTCCCATAATTTGTTTTATTATGACTTTGCACTGCACATTTTGACAGTATATTCACATAGTATGCATTGTGTACATACTACACACTGCAGAAATAGCAAGAGCAGTACGGCAGCATGCTATTACGAACACAAGCAGAGAAATAAATGTGAGAGAGGAGAAACATGAAGCGTACAAAGCAATAGTGAAAATGTAATTGCAGGAAAGCTGTCTGTTTCTGTCAGGCGTCTAATGTTCTCACCGCGAGTTTGTCTTTAAGAGCAGCCCGCTGAGGAAACACGAACATGTGTGCGGTCCATTAGCATTCGCCTCAGCGTGACGCGACGAGGCCCGTCCAGAGGCGCTCAACGCCTGACTGACAGCTCATATGTGACGCTTTCCTCCATTCCGGCTTGATCCGAATCTCTCCGGACTGTTTTCATTTCTAAAAGGGTAAATAACCAGCAATAAGTCAGGCGACATTGCTGTGCATTCGGCTGGGGATTCGAACGCCGCGGCTTTAGCAGCTCAAAGCCTCGTACGCCTTTATTGTGTTCTTCTATCCCTCGACAGCACTTGACAATAACGTTACAGGAGGTTATGATAGAGCGCCTTATGATAAAGAACACCGCTCAGCCTTCATATGCTTATCGTGCTGAATATAAAGCGTGTTTTGCCTTTAGAACGGCTTCGGTTTTTCATGAAATCCTGTCAGAGCGGTTGTGAAATTCCTGCGGTGGGATATTGCACCATTCCTCATGCAGAAAGCACTCCAGTTCTTATAGAGATGGAGGAGGTTGAAATCTATAATCTTTGCAAACCAATTGTCAGACGCTATAGTTGGATTTTGTCCTTATGTGCATAACAATTGCTGCATATATATATATATAGACTATATGTTCAGTAAGATATGTTTTAATAGAATTCAACAGAAATTAATGTAATAAAGCTTTCTGTTTAAATAAATGCTGTTCTTTTGAACATCCAATGCATCAGCTAATCCAAAATCTCTCAATTCTGACTTTTCCCTCATAATTCTGACTTTTTCCTCATAATTCTGAGTTTAAATCTCATAATTGTGGCTTTTTCTCATAATGCTGAGTTTAAATCTCACAATTCTGACTTTTCCCTCATAATTCTGAGTTTAAATCTCATAATTCTGACTTGTTCTATTAATTCTGAGTTTAAATCTCACAATTCTGACTTTTCCCTCATAATTCTGAGTTTAAATCTCATAATTGTGGCTTTTTCTCATAATGCTGAGTTTAAATCTCACAATTCTGACTTTTCCCTCATAATTCTGAGTTTAAATCTCATAATTCTGACTTTTTCCTTATAATTCTGAGTTTAAATCTCATAATTCTGACTTGTTCCTCATAATTCTCATTTAAAGTCTCACAATCCTGACTTTTTTCTTCATAATTCTGAGTTTAAATCTCACAATTCTGACTTTTTCCTCATAATTCTCATTTAAAGTCTCACAATCCTGACTTTTTTCTTCATAATTCTGAGTTTAAATCTCACAATCCTGACTTTTTTCTTCATAATTCTGAGTTTAAATCTCATAATTCTGACTTGTTCTATTAATTCTGAGTTTAAATCTCACAATTCTGACTTTTTCCTCATAATTCAGAGTTTAAATCTCACAATTCTGACTTTTTCCTCATAATTCTCATTTAAAGTCTCACAATCCTGACTTTTTTCTTCATAATTCTGAGTTTAAATCTCACAATTCTGACTTTTTCCTCATAATTCTCATTTAAAGTCTCACAATCCTGACTTTTTTCTTCATAATTCTGAGTTTAAATCTCACAATCCTGACTTTTTTCTTCATAATTCTGAGTTTAAATCTCACAATTCTGACTTTTTCCTCATAATTCTGAGTTTAAATCTCGCAATTCTGACTTTTCCCTCATAATTCTGAGTTTAAATCTCGCAATTCTGACTTTTCCCTCATAATTCAGAGTTTAAATCTCACAATTCTGACTTTTCCCTCATAATTCAGAGTTTAAATCTCACAATTCTGACTTTTTTTTCTTCATAATTCTGAGTTTAAATCTCATAATTCTGACTTTTTCCTCATAATTCTGAGTTTAAATCTCTCAATTCTGACTTTTCCCTCATAATTCAGAGTTTAAATCTCACAATTCTGACTTTTCCCTCATAATTCTGAGTTTAAATCTCATAATTCTGACTTTTTCTAATAATTCTGAGTTTAAATCTCATAATTCTGACATTTTCCTCATAATTCTGAGTTTAAATCTCACAATTCCAACTTTTTTTCATATTTCCGAGTTTAAATCTCAAAATACTAACTTTTTTTCTCATAATTCCAAGTGTAAATCTGTCAATTCTGACTTTTTTCTTATAATTCTGAGGTTAAATAAAAACAAATCTGCCTTTTTTTCTGAGATTGGAGTTTTTTTTCACACAATTTTAAGTTTAGGTCTCACAATTCCTTTTTTCTGCACAGAATAAAAAATAATAATATTTATATTTATATTTCACATTTCTGACTTTTCTTCTCAGAATTGCAAATTTATATCTAGCAATTTTGAGTTTATATTTTGCAATTCACAAATACAACAAAAAACATCTGAATTATGAGATATAAACTCAGATTGTGAGAAAAAAGTAAGAATTGTAAGATAAAGTCACAGTAAAAATCCCACATTTTTGAATGGTAATGTTGAAATAGCAAAGATTATGATGTTTAAAAAAAAACATCATTTTGTTGTTGTTTTATATGGGAGTCATTTAACTCTTTACTGCTGCAATCAGTTCAAATACTTGTACTCTGTGCATTCTTTTCATGTCCTAAAATGTAAACCACACCAGATGTAAGAAATATGCCTCTGTTGGCAATGTTACTTCACTTTGTGGTCCAGGTGCTGCTTTTTTGTACAAAAAAAAAAACCACTTTTACCATAAATCCCAGCATAATAAAACATAAGGCGTACAGTTTCTGTTGAGTTCAGCTTCAGTGGTGCTAATTCAAACCTATTGTACTTTTTAAGGCTTATTTACACACGTGTGTGTTCGTATAGACTTGTGTGTATATATAAGCCTCAAAAAGTGCAATAGGATTGAATGGAGAAAAATGGGGTTTTTTTGCAACCAGATGGTGGACCCTTAGGTTACGCTTATAGCAATGCATTTACATTTTGTTACACATAACTAGCATGATTTCACAAAGACTTCTATGCATAATTAACAAATAATTTTCAGTTGTGAGACTGATGCACCTGCGGTGTCACGGTCTGTCCTCGTTGCGACTGTTATTTGTCTAATGTTTGCTTTGTAAATGCACATATCAGTGCACTAATTGTCAAGATATCCTTTCAAGCTGACAGGTTCTGCTAATTGGCAATCAACCTCATGTGACTGTTCTTTTGCAGCTGCATTTGTAATTTCGGATTTAATTACACTGAAGTCAAGAACGTCCTTTTGTAGCATCTCTGTTGTTTTATTCACAATCTGTGTCGACACTGCTTGCACTCATACTCCTGAGAACAAGGCAACGTGCAAATGCATCCGAAATGGATGCATTTATTCTACTAAAAATGAAATGACCAGCACAGCATTACATGAGACTAGTGCTGCAGGACATACAGAAATGGATGGTTTTTCCAGCACATCTCTGCCAGGTCAGGCTCCATATCCATGTAAAAGGTGCTCAGATGCAGCACTAAGAGTGAGAGCAGATAAATACTTTAGGTGCCATTTACAGTGATGAAACTCAATGGACTGTTTGCCTCCGCCTCACTGAATATAGAGAATGAAGCATTAAAAGGAAAGAAATAGGGAATAGTTTGGCTAAGAGAGCCTGTCCTTTAGAGAGAGAGGAAGAGAAAAAATCAATAAATGAATGCATTAGGAATTTTAAAAAACCTCAGTCACATTTCAACTCTAAATCAAAAGATGATATTAAACTTTGCAAATGCAGCCTATTTTATTGCTTCTTTTTTTCAAAGTATAAATAAGCACTCTAATTCTCATCAAACTACTTCATATTATTTAAATTGTAAATTGCATCATTTAGCATATTAAAGTATAAAAATGGGCTTAATTATCATAAAAATAATTTTTTAAAAAATGCAATAAATTCTTGATGATCTTCTATTTTATGCAAAATATAATTTCGTATTTTTCCGTATGATTTCTTGGCAGGATGAGTCGTGGGTGGGGTTACAGATGGGGTGTGAGAGACAAAAATAAAATGCAGTGAAAATCAATGCAGATGGCAAGGGTACAGCGAAAGGCTAAGAAAGGGTTGAGTTGGCAAAGGATGAAGTTACTGACATTTCGATTAGACCTGGAAAGGTCTTCAGTGTCCCAAGATACCAGCGTCGTTCAACTTTGACCTCTAGTACAAAATCCTTGTCCAAATCTTCATGTTGCACTAGTATGGCTAAATGGCTGGACCATTTTCTGTTGCATTTGCCTTGATTTTCATGTTTTTTGATGCAAATTAAATCAGTCAGTTCACAGAGATGAAACCAATCTTACATAGGCTTACAGCAAGATTCAGGTTTTGCTGATAGGTAGTTGCATGTTAAGTTGGTTTTGTGATTTGCATTTTTATGTTTTGGATTACTGCCGCAAACAAAAAATGTTCCAAACGGAGTCACAGTAGAATCACAGCGACAGCAGGCAACCCACAATGATTCTATGCTAAATGATTCAGTGTTTTGAACAAATCAGTTCAGTGATCAATTGACTCAATCATAAAGACAATCACTTATTTCATAATGACTTGTTTTTGAACAGATCAATTAAGTGAATGATGACCCATTAAAAAAATGCTAAATGAATCGGTGCTTTTAAACGAATGAATTTAATGAATGATTCAATGTCCCACTCATAAAGATAGTCATTTGTTTTGTTGCTAAATGAATCAGTTGAATGAATGATTCAGTAACCATTTCATAGTCGCTTGTTTCACTGCAAAATGAATCAGCACTTTTGAATGAATCAACTGAGTGAATGATTCAATGATCCACTTCTAAAGATTGTATTGTTGCTAAATGAATCTGCACTTTTGAATGAATCTTATAAACGTATCAGCATTTTTGAATGAATCAGCTGAATGAATTATTCAGTAAAAGTAAATGAATGATTCAGTGACCATTTATTCATAAAGATAGTCGCTTGTTTCATTGCAAAATGATTCAGTGATTCACTCATAAATATAATAACTGGTTTTGTTGCTAAATGAATCAGCACTTTTGAATGAATCAACTGAATGAATGATTAAATCATAAAGATAACAACTTGTATTTGTGGTAAATGAATTGGCACTTTTGAATGAATCAGTTGAATGAATGATTCAGTGACCAGCTCATAAAGTGCTTTTGAACAAGTCAACTGAATGAATGATTCAGTGATTCAGTCAGAAAGATAAAGCCACTTGTCTTCTTGCTAAATGAATCAGTGCCTTTGAACAACGCAGTTGAGTGAATGATAAAGATAGTCACTTGTTTTAATTGTTAAAGGAATTAGTGCTTTTGAATGAATCAAGTTAATGAATGATTCAGTGATCCGCTCATAAAGAGAGACACTTTTTTGTTCTTAAATTAATGTTTTACATATGTAGACTATATATGTATAATAATATCATCTACATATTTAAAATTAAATAAAGCAGTAATTAGTCTATGTTTATGAGCCCTGTTTATTTATTTTGTGCATGACAGCAACTTTTTAACATGCAGTTTATTGGATTGTGGCTTCGATATTTCAATCCACCTTTCACTCAATCCACCGTTCATATTTTAGGGTCTTTGCTTTCCTGAAAGTCAAGCTATGAATATATAGTCAAGCTCTGATCTAGTCCACAAATATTTGCCTTAAAGAAGAACAAGAAATCAGGCATTCTTTAGTCCAATTTCGTTTCAATTTCCATTTTCAGCAAAGAAATGTTTAGTATTAAAATAATAGACTCTTTAAAACCATATACAAGGGACTCGAGAAGTATATATTCAGCTACAACCTCCTACATTCACAAAGAGCTTTTGATTTGTTCTGGGAACTGGAGCAGAACATCCTGGACTAAAAAAAGTATAGCATTCAGAGTCAGCACACTTACACAGGGAGACGAGGATAAAAAAACAAACATGTCGCCTCATATCACTGCCGTAGCATAGAAGCGAGATGCTGAGACGTCGGTGTTGCTGAGCAAAAGAGTTTGATTAGTATTTTACTGAGGTGTGACCAAATATATCTACCACTCTATAGCGAAATCTCTACATTTCCACTGTCACACGCTATATACCAGCAGAGAGAGTGGAAAAATCATTTTCATACAAGGTGTGTAAATGAAAACCTGCAGAGAAATCTCTTCAGATGCTGCTAATGACAGCCACGGGCAGGTTTTGCATCTCCAGATGCCGACAAAGAAAAGACGTTGCCAGTGTGTTTCCTTGGAAACTCCTTGAATAACAATTGCTGCTAGCTGTTTGTTGATGTTGCCAACTCTTCCAGTCTGATGCGTGCCAGCGTGTGCCTGTGTTTCAAGTGTGAGGCCGCTGGTGTTGAACATATGCTTGGCAGCACCGCATCTCATTGAAGCCAAAAAACATGCATCCTTGTGCTTAGATGTCTGCAGCTGACCTGGAGTCACTAGCTACCACCCTAAAATCATTAAGGGCCAATCAAAATGTAGCAACTCTTTTCTCTTTTCAATAGAATCCAACAATAGGGTTCCGTAAGTTAATAATCCCATTCATTTTCTCTATAGGGGAATTGATTTTTAATAATAAACCATTAAAATCAGACTTACTCAGAGCGACATGGTTGTTAATCAATTGAATATTCTTCTTTTAATGCCATTAGCCCTCATCATTTTAACTAACAGTATGTTTAAATAGTTGTGTTCAACATTGGGGTTCCTGGTGAAAAACTACATTACCCATGATTCTGCAAAAGAATCTCCACCAATCAGAGAGCTGAAACAAACAAATTGCGGCAATAGAACCGCCCACTCCCATTAAGCATTGCAAATGAATTGAATCTCTTTATGCTCACAAACTACTTAAATATTTGTGTATATACATTGTGTATATATAGCATTTTTGAACGAATCAGTTCAATGACTCACTCATATAGATAGCCACTCACTTTTTCTTGCTAAATGAATTGGTGCTTTTGAATGAATCAGTTAAGTGAATGATTCAGTAAACATAAGAAAGAAGGTCCATTCCTAAATCTAGCATTAAATGGGCCGTGAGCTGATTGTACGAAACCTTATAAATGAGATTGCATCGATCAATTCGCCAAATGTGATTGAAAAATGGTAAATAAAATTGCTTTATATACATCCAACAACATTTTACTCAATATCTTGCTGTTTATGGAAATGCTTCAGATATATAGGATGTTGCATGTAGCTTGTCTCAAATTTAACCAAGGGAGGTGGTGCTTAGAGAAGGGTATTTCTGGAATTCAATGACATATAATGGCTAGAAAGTGTGCTAAGTTTAGCATATACTTGTTCATTTATTGACAGACAACTGGTGAAGCCAACTGTTGTGAACAAAGTTGTGTGAAAAACTCCCATAGTGCCTTGTTCTCAGTCAGCGTGCAACTTCACCTGCTTCCAGAAAAAAATCACAGCCAGGAACAGATTAGCCGTAAGTACAGTGCTAAAGCTCATGGCAGATCTGGTGCTAGCGCCAACTCAGGCTCAGTGAAGCCTTGTGACGCTCTCCATCGAGTGTATTTTCCCTCAGAGAGCAAAGGCTGTGATATGAATGTTGACTCTTGACACTTTTCCATTTGGCTCTTGAGACGCTCTCCGCTGCGAGCTAATGTAAAGAGACGCTATGAAGCTCTGCGGAGACGTGTAGCTGATTACACGTTGGGAGTCGACTCGCTCGCGACCTGTCATTTTGAGTGCCTAGCGCAGGATGTCAAACGTGGACTGAACATTAATACCAATGTTTCCAAAAGCCATTGATGGCATCAGATGCTACACTGCAATTAACTGCTGCTAGTGTGTAATTCACATGGCACTGCAGTGGCACCATCCTAAGAACAAAAGACAGGTTGTGGTTAGCTTTGTTTGCTAAGGCAAGCAACACTATTACTTGGACTCTTCCTTAGAGTAGTGATTTGAACAAACCTCTAATGCTAAGTCTGGTTTGTAACCTGGTAGCTTGTAGAACTTTTCTATGCATCAGACTTGTGTGCTTTAAAACAGGTGGAGAACACCCTCGCAGCCTTAGCAGCAGCATAGCAAGACTAAAAAACAAAACCACTCACAACACCCTAGCAACCTCATAGCAACACACTAAAAACTTCCCACAACATCCTAGCAACGGTATAACAACACACCACCTTAAAAAGTGCATAGCAACACCCTACAAACCACCCATAATACCCTAACAACCACGTAGCAACACACTAAAAATCAAAACCACCCAGAGTACCCTAGCAACCACATAGCAACACACTAAAAACAATTTAGAACACCTTAAAAACTGCATAGCAACACACTAAAAACCACCCAGAACAACCTAACAATCACATAACAACACACTAAAAACTTCCCACAACATCCTAGCAACCGTATAGCAACACACCACCTTAAAAACTGCATAGCAACACCATACAAACCACCCATAATACCCTAACAACCACGTAGCAATACACTAAAAATCAAAACCATCCAGTGTACCCTAGCAACCACATAGCAACACACTAAAAACACTTAGAACACCTTAAAAACTGCATAGCAACACACTAAAAACCATCCAAAACACCCTAGCAACCACACAGCAACCCAATGAAAACCAAGAACAGTTTAGCAACAGCATAGCAACACACTAAGAACTAGAACACCCTATCAACAGCATGGCAACACACTAAAAACTATCCAGAACACCCTAGCAACCACATAGCAACACACTAAGAACCAGAACACCCTAGCAACAGCATAGCAACAGGCTAAAAACCATCCAGAACACCCTAGCAACCACATAGCAACACACTAAAAAACAGAACATCCTAGCAACAGCATAGCTACAGGCTAAAAACCATCCAGAACACCCTAGCAACCGCATAGCAACACACTAAAAACCAAGAACAACGTAGCAGCACACTAAAAACCAGAACACCCTAGCAACACACTAAAACCACCCAGAACACCCTAGCAACCGCATGGCAACCCACTAAAAACCAAGAACAGTTTAGCAACAGCATAGCAACACACTAAAAACCACCCAGAACACTCTAGCAACCACATTAAAATGTACAAAAAACCTTCCTGAATATCCTAGCAACTGCACAGAAACGTGTTAAAAGTTAACAACCACTCAGAACACCTTAGCAACCACCAAAATAAAAACGTGAAATCTAGTCTATCCACACAGAGGGTTCATTGAATACTTTAAGCAGATGAAGCGAGGCGACGTCTTCAAATAACACTCATAAGAATATAAGTGTTTCAGTGTAAGAGTAAAGTCAGTCTCCTTCACTTTCTCTCACACTCGGCTGCCTGGCGACGTTGCCTTGGCAACTGCATCGCATCCGTGAAGTCTGTGGAAGTGCTATCCTGCTCCTGAAAAAAAAAAAAAACACAGACACACAAAGTCAAGGAGAAACACAGTGATGACTTCATTTTCTTCCCTAAATGAGAGTATATTGCTGGCGTTTAAGGTGATGAGCATTGAAAGAATTTCCCCTGACACTCCTCTCTCTGATAGATACAAGCCCCGCCCACTGATATACAGAGAAACCAATCAGCATCCAGCATTTTGTTTGTGGAGATCAAGTGAGAAAGCCATTTAAGCTGCTTATATTGGCCATCTGAGTTTCGCAATCCAGGATCAGGCTGTCTGATGAGGAGAAAACACTGACATCTAAAGTTTTGAATTGGCTGAAGTGCTCAGAATCTTAAAGAGATAGTTCAGCCAAAAATAAACATTTGCTGTTAATTTATGCTCCTTCAGGTCATCCAAGATGTGAATGATTTTTGTTTTCTTTAGTAGAACAGTAAGAAATATTTTTAGCTGAAACCATGCTCCTGATTCATAAATCATAAAATGCTTCATAAAATGCAAGTCAATGCAAAAAAATGCAAGTGATTCATAAAATGCAAGTCAATGGCTACCGTCACTTTAAGAATCAAAAAACATATACAGGCAACACGCAATTAATACCTGTCACTCCAGACAATATACTGAGGTCTTATGAAGCGAAACGATCAGTCTGTGCTCATCATTATTTACAACCTGTAATCCAGAGCCTCGGGCAACCAGGGAAATCTGATTCTTTGCAATGAACTGGTTCAATTCACTGTTTCATATGATTCAGTTCAAATCTGGTGAACTGTTTCAACTAGTTCTCTAAAAAGAATTGGTTCAAAAGAATGATTAGTTTGCGAACTGGACATCACTCCGGACCAATTGTCTGAGGCTCTGGATTACAGGTAATGATGTAAATAGTGTTCAGTTTCTTGCACAGACTGGTTGCTTCACTTCATAAGACCTCAATATATCGTCAGGAGCCACAGGTATTAATTTTGTGTTGCCTGTATGTGCTTTTTTGACTCTTAAAGTGCCGGTAGCCATTGACTTGGATTATATGAATCACCTAGGACCACGGTTTGAGCTAAATATTTTCTTCACTGTTCTACCAAAGAAAAAAGTCACTTACATCCATGGATAAGTTTGAATCTGGGGAACTGATTCAATTAGTTCTCTAAAATGAATCAGTCAAAAGAATGTTTTGGCTAAGGCTCTGGATTGTAATGTTCAGTTTCTTGCACAGACTGATCGTTTCGCTTCATAAGAACTCAATGTATCATCAGGAGCCATGCATATTAATTTTGTGTTTCCGCTGAAGGTAAAAGTCACATACATCAAATGGTTCAGTTTGAATCTGGTGAACCAATTCAACTAGTTCTCTAAAAAGAATCGGTTCAAAGGAATGATTCATTCCAGAACTGGACATCACTCTGGGCTGTTTTGTCTGAGGCTCTGGATTGTAATGTGCAATTTCTTGTACAGACTGATCGTTTCGCTTCATAAGACCTCAATGTATCATCAGGAGCCATGCATATTAATTTTGTGTTTCCTGTATGTGCTTTTTTGACTCTCAAAGTGCCGGTAGCCATTGACTTGCATTGTATAAATCACCAAGGACAATGGTTTGAGCTAAATATATTCTTTACATTTCCGCTGAAGGTAAAAGTCACATACATCAAATGGTTCAGTTCGAATCTGGTGAACCAATTCAACTAGTTCTCTAAAAAGAATCGGTTCAAAAGAATGATTCATTCCAGAACTGGACATCACTCTGGGCTGTTTTGTCTGAGGCTCTGGATTGTAATGTGCAATTTCTTGTACAGACTGATCGTTTCGCTTCATAAGACCTCAATGTATCATCAGGAGCCATGCATATTAATTTTGTGTTTCCTGTATGTGCTTTTTTGACTCTCAAAGTGCCGGTAGCCATTGACTTGCATTGTATAAATCACCAAGGACCATGGTTTGAGCTAAATATATTCTTTACTGTTCCGCTGAAGGAAAAAGTCACATACATCAATGGTTCAGTTCGAATCTGGTGAACCAATTCAACTAGTTCTTTAAAAAGAATCGGTTCAAAAGAATGATTTGTTTGTGAACCAGACATCACTCCGGGCTGTTTTGTCTGAGGCTCTGGATTGTAATGTGCAGTTTCTTGCACAAACTGATCGTTTCGCTATATAAGAACTCAATGTATCATCAGGAGCCATGCGTATTAATTTTGTGTTTCCTGTATGTGCTTTTTTGACTCTCAAAGTGCCGGTAGCCATTGACTTGCATTGTATAAATCACCAAGGACCATGGTTTGAGCTAAATATGTTCTTTACTGTTCCACTGAAGAAAAAAAGTCACTTTACATCCATGGTTTCGTTCAAATCTGGTGAACTAATTCAAATAGTTCTCTAAAAAGAATCGGTTCACAAGAATGATTCATTCATAAACCGGACATCACTCCTGACCTTTTGCCTTTGGCTCTGGATTGCAGCTAATAATTTTGTAAATAATTTTGAGTTTCTCGCACAGGCTGATCGTTTCGCTTCACAAGATGTCTATATATCATCAGGAGCCACAGGTATTAATTACATCTTGCTTGTATATGTTTTTTTGGCTCTTAAAGTGCCTATAGCCATTGACTTGGATTTTATGAATCACCAAAGAGCACAGTTTCAGCTAAAAATCTTCTTTACTGTTCTACTGAAGACAAATGGTTGGCCTGAGGGTGAGTAAACTAACAGCAAATCATCATTTTTGGGTGAACTGTTCCTTTAAAAACGATGGTTGCCGTATGAATACAGTGTCAGTCTCCATTGAGACTTGATTGTCAGTGTGTTTGAGATGTTAAATCTTGATTCCTTTTAAAGTTGGTGTCTGCATTATTTCACTGCTGACCTCATTCTCCATCTCACCATGGGAAACTGCACACATGTAGTGCATGTAGAAATAAAACGCTCCTTCTATTTTTAGCCCAGAGCCGCATTCTCACCGTGTGCTTCACCACCAGCTGTGCTTCAGGTCGACACGCTGACACATATCAAAACACTGCTGGCTGTGTGTACTTCCTCTAGAATCACTGTTTGATTTTACTTCACATCTCTCTAAGAGGAGGGAGACAAGCATCGCTTGAGATGCTGAAGAGCGGATCCTATAGCGGTGTGACGGATGGGTTTTATTAACCAGGATTGTATGGTGTTTAGAACTGAATTCAGTTCAATTTATTTTCTATTTCTCTTTTGACTTCATTGAACTTTCAGGGAATAAATAGGCCTAATTAGTTCAAATTAATGGTGTAATTATTTGCTTTGATGCAAAACCTTTGTTGTCCAGTTCAGCGTCCTGTAACTCAATGCATTTCCAATTCACACTTCCAGTTAAAAGGAAGCCAGTTCAAACCGTGTCTCGCCACTGTTGCTCAGTATGAGAGCCGAGAGACACAGCTATGCTAATGCATCTGGTACACAAGAAAGCCAACGCTCCCCGCTGACTGAGACCGGCCAGGAACCCTGAAGAATCCTCTCGATGGTCATGCCATGCCTGTCGCAAAAAGATGAAAACAGATGATTATGCGTGGTAGCCATGCAGGGCCGGAGGCGATGATCTAAGTCAGCTTTAATCACAGAGATTAGAGACACCAGAGGCGCGGCCGAACAACACCTAGCAAAGTCTGTCTGCAGGGCTCTATTTGAAGACGACAAACCTCATGCAATATACATGAGCGCATTCTCATTTAGATACGCCACGCCAACGGTAGCCCACGGCTCAGAGTTTTAGGATGCTAGACTGGTGCTTACGGATGAGAATCGTTAGGAATTAAATGATTCTTGTTCCAATTCAACTTAACAATTCTGGTGCTACACCAATAGAATGGTCAAAAAGAGTCACAAATATTCTATTGAATCAGATCAATAAGAGATTTGAGTCTTTCTGACTGATTCATTCATAGATTTTTTTAATCGTTTTGACCAGTTTAAGTGAAGATTCAAGAGACTTTTAGACTGATTCATTTTCACATTTATAATTCATTCTGATTCATTTATAGATTTGATTCATTCTTCAGCTTTTTCACTGTGCGTCTTTTCAGTGAAGTCATTATGTGAGTCTTTTTTGATCAATTTATATTGAGTCTTCTTGAATGACTCATTATATGATTTGTGAACGTGTTCATTAATACATTTCTTGAGCATTTTTAACCAGCTCCTTAAAAGCAGTTCATAAAATCTTTTTGATCCATTCATTATAGGTTTTGTGAATCCTTTTGACTGATTCAGTAGAAGATTTGTAAAGCTTTGTGAATGATTCATTAAAAGATCTATGAGCCTTTAAGGATTTGTGAGTCTTTTAGGCTGATTCAAAATGCGATTTGTTAATCTTTTTGACAGATTCATGAAAAAAATCTGTATTTTTGGCAGATTCATTAGAAGATTTGTGAATCTTTTTGACAGATTTATGGAAAGATCTGTATTTTTGACAGATTCATTAGAAGATTTGTGAATCTTTTTGACAGATTTATGGAAAGATCTGTATTTTTGACAGATTCATTAGAAGATTTGTGAATCTTTTGACCAATTTAATTGAAGATTCAAAATCATTATGGACTCATTAATTAACACATTTGTGAGTCTTTTTTAACCAATTCATTTAAAGATTTATAATTTATGAATCTTTTTAATAAATTTATTAGAAGATTTGTGAATCTTTTTGACAAATTCATCAGAAGATTTGTGAATCTTCTTGACAGATTCATTAAAAGATCTATGAATCTTTTTAATAAATTCATTATAAGATTTGTAAATCTTTTTGACAGATTCATTATAGGATTTGTGAATCTTTTTGACAAATTCATTATATGATTTGTGAATCTTCTTGACCGATTCATCAGAAGATTTGTCAATCTTTTTGACAGATTCATTAAAATATTTATGAATCTTTTTAATAAATTCATTATAAGATTTGTGAATCTTTTTGACAAATGTATTATAGGATTTGTGAATCTTTTTGACAAATTCATTACAGGATTTGTGAATCCTTTTGACAGATTCATCAGAAGATTTGTGAATCTTCTTGACAGATTCATTAAAAGATCTATGAATCTTTTTAATAAATTCATTATAAGATTTGTGAATCTTTTTGACAGATTCATTAAAAGATTTGTGAATCTTTTAGATTAACTCATAAACACATTTTATTGGTCTTTCTGACCAATTCATTAAAATATTTTTTATATCTTTTTGATAAATTCATTATAAGATTTGTGAGCCTTTTGACAGATTCATTAGAAGACTTTTAAATCTTTTAGACAAAAGATATGTTAATCTTTTTAATGAATTCATTGTAAGATTTTTCGATCAACTTGTTATAAGTTTTGTGAGTCTATTTGACTGATTTGCTAAAAGAGTTTTCTTTTTTAAATCCATTTAAAGCTTTTTTTCTGAACAATTAATTGAAAGATTTGTAAATCTTTTTAACCAAATCATTAAAGGAGTATTTTTTATGTTTTTTATGTTTTCATGCTTTATGTTTGTTACATTTGTGCTAGTTGTTTGTCAGTAGAAATGTATTGTTTCTGTACAAAATTTCCATTGCTGTGGACTTATAAATTCAGTAGTGACTTTGAGTATTTTAGTATGTCCTTCTGTCCAAATTGGCCCATTTAGATAAATCTTTCCTCTATAATTTTGTTGTGCTGTTGGTTCATTATGAACATTATCAGTTAATTTCAAGCTCTACCACCGGAGGCCATTTTTATTATGAAGGTTAAAAGGTTACAGCCAATATAGTTGCGTTTATAATCATCCGCCTCATTCCAATCTCCGCTACGTATTATTATGAAGACGAGCCACTTCCTGTCCTGTCATAACACAAATCAACACTGACTGCTAATTCTTGTTGGAAAAACTAACATTCCACACTAATTACTGCAGGAGGAAACGATATGATAGGCTTTCTCAGGCGGCGTGGTGTTAAATTCATGAGCACGCAGCACCTGTCTGCTGTTTGGAGATGCCGTACGTTCATCCCGCTCTTAACGCCGACTCCAAGAGCAAATACCTTGCCCCTCAAGGTGAGAGACCCTCTGCATACCAAATCAGTCCTGCCCCGTCCTGTCAGGACCCATTCGGCGGAGCATCCATCTCCCCCGGCTCACTCCTCTCTCAGATCAGGGTTAGAAAAGGTATTGTGGGTAATGATATGCCATCATCTTTTTGCTTATGGTGCATGGCATCTAATGGCCCTCGCAAAATGTGCGCACGTGGATGTTCACCAGCCTCAGGTCATTGAGCTGATAGGTGAGAGTTAAGCTGTGGATTTATGATTTTGCATTAATTAAGCAATTGTCTTTTGGGAAAATCGAAGAAATGCATAACAGTGTTTTTACTTCATCTTGCACTGTTTTTTTGTCTAATCAAATATGCGCTATAAGAATTTTGATTCATTTAATTCTTTTGCATGATTCAGTTCAAACCATCTGATTCAATGAATCATTTCAAAATATTTCAATACTGAACAATTCACGCGTGTTATCACTCAAAAAACAAATGAAAAAGAATAAAATAAATAAATAAGGAAAACATATCTATCCATTTATGTATCTGTATAATTTATTGTTATTTTTAATTATTTTATGAATAATATAATTATTTTGTTATTATGGCGTTCTATTAGTTTTAGCTATTTAAGTAATTTGAAACAATTTGTCTATATATGATTTGATAAATCTATAAAATACATATGAATATATTTAATTTTTTATAATTAATAATATTATTATATTGTTATTGTAATATATTATTTATAACTATTTTATAAATGTAATTAATTAATATCAAATAATTTGTTTAATCTATTTTTATCTATTTTTTGTCTAATCATGTATTAGAATGGGAATTTTGACTCATTTAATTCATTTCCATGATTCATTTCAAATTCATTTCAATGAATCATTTCAAATTCATTTCAATGAATCATTTCATTCAGAACAATTCATGCATGTTACCACTCAAACAAATTAAAATGAATCATATAAATATAAATTGATAGATAAATAAATAAATATTTTATCTTTCTATCCATTTATCTGTATAATTTAGTAATTTAGTTTATTTTTTATTTTATAAATAATATAATTATTGTGTTATTAATAATATTATTATATTGTTGTTGTGTTGTATTATTTATACCTGTTTTATAAATATAATTAATAGAAAATAATCTATTTAATCTAGTCTATCTTTTTTTTTTTTTGTAATCAAACGTGCTATAATTGGAATTTTGACTCATTTAATTAATTTCCGTGATTCAGTTCAAAACATCCGATTCAATGAATCATTTCAAAACTAATACTGAACAATTCATGTGAAAATTAATAATATAAAAAAATAAATTTATAAATAAATAAATAAATAAGAAAAGACAAATAGTTATAATATTTTTTTAAATATTATAAATTTAAAATAATCTGTCTATATGATTTATTAAATCTATAAATTAATTATAATTTTAATTTTTTATAATTAATAATATTATTATATTATTATATTATATTATTCATAGCTATTTTAAATATATAATTAATATGAATTAATCTATTTATCTATAAAAAAAAATTGTCTAATCAAATATGCACTAGAATGGAAATTTTAACTCATTTAATTTATTTCTGTGAATCAGTTTAACTCATCAGTTCGTAATTATAATTTCTCTCTCTCTCATATATCTCCCATATATGTAAACGAATATTAGCTATTGACTCATTTTTAAAATAGTCTATGCATAATTAGTTAAATACCGACTATTCCCAATAACACACAGTAGGAAATTCAGCCATTAGGTCCAAGATGTTGAAACAGACTTATTTTTCTGTATCAAAGAAATGACCAGCTGAACACGAAGGCTGATTCTAAGAGGGTCACAGGTCAAGGGCGATGAAGAGCTCTTCAAAAACACATCTGCATCAAGCCCGAGATGAAAACAGACAGTTGTCAGAGCCACTTTGTCGTGTCTAATAACACATCTCCATCTGAGCTCTCATAATCTGTCTGTTTTGTTTAGCAGAGAGATACTATTGAAAATCCCTGGCGGCGCCCAGATAAAGATTATCATTAATCCTGTTTCTCTTAATAAGAATTTCATACAAAGCAGCTGGTGCATATTAAACCGAGAGCGGAGCAATAAAAGGTAATGCACTAATTTTTTCACGTATCACATTAACGTGTAAACAAATGAGCGCTGAGCCTCGAAGACACGGTTTGGAAACGTTTCCCAAATGCCTCTGCTTTGTTGCGCCATGTTTTATCCATTAAACTTATTCGTGTACTCTAAAAGAAAGTCCATGTGCAAAGCATGGCTGTTGAACTTTAATATGTTGTTGAAAACTGTGGTTTGGCCACGTTTGAAGTCCAGTTTGGAGGAAGAAGAAGGTGCAGTCACACGGATGAGGACACATCTGGAAACGTGATGGTCACTCACACTTCATTCAGTCTGCTTTGAGACTGAACACCTCTGGAAAACTCATTAAAAGCTCTTGTAAAGCCCACATATAACAGTGTGCACCACTTGTTTTGCTTTCGTAGAGTTAAACGGGATATTCAAGAAGAAAAACATAGAAAGAAAGTCCGTTTTGAGAGCTTAAATAAGCCAAAATGATCAGATGAGGCATACGAGCATCTACTGCATGTGTCTAACAGCTGCTAGCATTAGCAGGACATACACTTCCTCTTTCTTTTGCTCTATCCATCATGTCAAAATCCTTCAGACCCCCTGAATGAGCAGATGTCTCTGTTTCTGCTGGAGAATAGCAGTGTAACTGCATGAGATGTAGCTGGGGAGGAACTCAAGGCCAACAGATGAGCGAAGACAGGAGACAAATGATGGATTTTCACAAGCGCAGCATTTGTTTCTTATTTTCATCAATGTCGGCCTGAGGTTGTACATTATCCTGTTAGCGATTGAGTTCAAGTGAGGTGAATACGGCAATGCAGAGCAGCGATTAACTTAATTATCAGGCCTGTTTGCAATTATGCTACAAACGAGAGTTACGGAGCTTTGATCCTAAGCACGATGTCTGTGTGCTTCAGGATGGACCTAGAGGAACCAGTTAAACTTCACTCTGTGCACTCATTGCAACACATTTTGCTCGTATTTATTGGGAACAAAAGGATCATGGGATGAATGGCTAAGTTCTTTGTTAGTTGTTGTTCTGCATCTGTAGATTCAAGATGTTTAATTTAGTGTTTTACACACTGCTTTTCACTACTCAAACATAATATTATTGAATCATTAATCAAACTTATTAACTGTCACGGTAGGTCCAAGGAAGGCAATCAAGACAAAGGTAATCCACATAAATACTTTTAATTAGAATCCACACAATACACGGAAGGTGAATATTCTAGGTTAAGCAAACACATGTGACATTAAACAATAACCGACAGTAAACTGAACAGAAAGGAGATTTAAAATAGGGTAGCTGACGAGGGTAAAACAGGTGATGGGAGTTAACTAATAATGAACTAATGAGAACAGGAACATAACCAAACAAGGACAAACAGGAACTGGAAAAAACCAACACAAAGGACTAAACCAATACAGAAGACAGAACCTATGTGAAACAAAACACAACAAAAGAGTTCAAAACTGTGACAATTAACTTGAATGCCATTTTTATACATGGTTTAAATCAGATATGCTTTTAAAACATTAGCAAACACCTTCGCATTGCGGCCGTGGATGTTGCAAATGCAACTCAAATTTTCTTCAGAAAATGTAAAAATGCAGTTTGACTGAAACTAGCCTCCTACCAGAACATTAATTAATCAACAGAATTAATTTATCTTATAAAGTGCATTAGTTGGCCGTCCATTTATTACTGTAAATATGTATGAGCAGATGAATTATGAATGATGGTAATGCATGTCTTTGTGTTTGGAGCACTCTGTGTCCATCTCTGTGTGATCTATAGTACATCAGAGGGACTCTGGGCTCTCGGGGGAGTTTGTTCGGCGCATTCAGATGTGACCGTCACTAAAAGCGTCTCTTTGGAGGCTTTGCTATAGTGCCTACCCTAGAGCTTTTGAGTTTCTTTGGTTCACTGTAAACCTGAATAAGCTGGCAAAACCTTAAAAAATGGGGGTAATCTGTTATTACAAAGTTTTAAGCAAGCAGAACTGTCAGATTTTTATTTTGTACTCATACATGTTAATTGCTCCTAACTCCTAACCACTACAACGTGGCTACAACGCCACAACAATGCGACAACACCGCCACTAGAACGCGGCTACACTGTCACTACAACACGACTACACCGTCACAACAACGTGACTAGAAAGCGACAACAACGCGACCACACCGTCTCTACAACGTGACAACACCGTCACTACAACGCCACAACAACGCGACTGCACCGTCGCGACTACAACGCCCGTGGCAACACCGTCACTACAACGCCACAACAACGTGGCAACACCGTCACTACAACGGCACAACAACGCCGCTACAACGCCACAACAACGCCACTACAACGTGACAACAACGCCCCAACACCGACACTACAACGCGACTACACCGTCACAAAAACGCGACTACAAAGCGACAACAACACGACTACACTGTCACTACAACGCGACTACACCGTCACAAAAACACGACTACAAAGCGACAACAACGTCACAAAAACGTGTCTACAAAGCGACGACAACGCGACTACACCGTCACTACAACAACGCGACTGCACCGTTGTGACTACAACGCCCCCGACAACACCGTCACTACAGCGCCACAACAACGCGGCAACACCGGCACTACAACACGACAACAACGCCACAACACCGTCACTACAACGCCACAACAATGCGGTAACACCGTCGCTACAACGCCACAACACGTCGCTACAACGCCACACACGTCACTACAATGGCACAACAATGCGGCAACATCGTTGCTACAACGCCACAACACCCGCGACAACACCGCCACTACAACGCGACACCAACGCGACCACAATGCCACATCACTGCGACAACAACACCACAACACCACCACTACAACACGACAACAATGCAACAACAACGTCACAACACCGGCGCTACAACGCGACAACACTGTCACTACAACGCCACAGCACCATCGCTACAACACGACAACAACACCACTACAACGCGACAACACCGTCACTACACCGCCATTACAACGTGACTACACCGCCACTGCTGCTTATTGTCCTTGAACAGTTAAATTTGTTAGCGTTGCTTAAACCAATGCTTAAAATGCATTTAAATGAAAAGTTTGATTTGATTAATTCATGTTTTCTCCTCTCCTCATTTTTTTTAGATAGCCCCCTTTGTTTTTAGAAAAGTTGACATTTTTACTTATCAAAGATAAGTTCTATTGCATACCATTTCCAGATTATGCCAGAACGAAGTGAAGAGAGGTGAATGTGGGCATTAGGCGCAGCGATCACCTAAGATACGTGCACAGGTTGTTCAAAAGTAAACTGCATTTGATTTGTAAACCAAATTCAAACACGTTTTAATCTCTAATGGTAATGCATAGAATTTAGGGAAAAAATAACGGGGGCGTGGTGGGGCTTTGGCGATCGGCGCTTCCAATGGCAAGTCTCCACAGCCAATCACGGGCCCGCTCCTTGCTCGGGCCCTGGGGCTTCAGCCCCGCTTAGCCCAATGGTTAATGTGGCCCTGGCGACTACGTCACTACAACGCGACAACAAATGGCACCTTCTAATTACACATCAGTCTCGGGTCAGTGCAGAACTTGCTCTCGGATCAGCACCGAATCCATGCAAAAGAAAAACTTTGTCCATTTAGCATTAATCATGAGCAGGAGACATCAAAGCAGTGCAGATATACGCAGTGATGCATCAATCCCAAGCTGCCAAGCCATTCCAATTCTTCGCCGGTTTGCCATGACGGGCAGAAAAAGTGTAATTACTTTATTTTCATCCCAAAAGTAATTTCCTGACCCGCTCAAGCAAGGATGATACATACAGTATTAATGAGAGCAAACTGGGGGCACAATCTCCTCCACACATCTGAAACGCCTCCGATACAAAGGAGGAAGAAAGGACGTTTGCTGGAGGAATAGCCCATCTGTAGATTAATATGAACGGTGAATTCACTCGCTTAGTCTTATCTGACCTGTTCAACTCTTTCCAACACAATAATGAATAAATAGCTAAATAGCTCTGATATGCCAAAAACAATGAAATGATTTTATCACTAATGCAAACGAATACAGTCTTTATGAGGGTTCGGTTACATATACTGCATTCCCCCCAACCAATATTCATTACCATAATGGCAAAAAACGATATATTATTAATGATTATATTATTATTTATTGTAATAAAGTAAAATATATTTGATTTAAAAATAAAACCTATTAAAATACATATGCTGTCCTGAGGAAATTAACTGGAAAAGTGAGATCCCTCACACGATAAGCCTCGAAATAGCTTTATTTGACATACATGCATATGATTCATAATTGAGATTTCTGATAACCATGGTAACGGCATAATACCACTTAGGACCAGATATAGATGACGAGTCGTGTCATATGTGACACCTCGTGGATACAGATGCGGTACCTTACGCACGATATCAACCGTCTGTCCAGAAACACTGCTGTCATTATCAGCAGATGACATCTCTCTGACAAACATCCACCCACTGTCATCCAACAGCACCTTATTCAAAGTCTGACCGACCTGCAGGTTCACAGCGGGTCAGTGAAACTGCAGGAAAAAGCAGAAAGACCAAGTCCAGAGAGCATCTGAGTGTTACAGGAAAAGTTACAGGACACTGGGGTTGAAAACAGCAAAGAACAGATCGACTTCATTAGGACATAATACAGTTGTTGTGAAGAGACTCACGCACATTTTTCATACATGGGAAAACTCTTCACGTGAAACTTGTACCTGTACTTCAGTGACACAGTCGGCCATTCTCAGGCTGCTTGAGCATCAATTGAATCTTTTGTGTTGAAACGAAACTTGAATGAGTTTGTATTGATCTGCGAGCAAACAGGTCGGAACAATAAAAGAGGCAAATGAATAGCAGATCAGAGATATTTGGTAGTTCAAATTGAGCTCCAAATCCAATCAGCTCACCTCAGTGACACATACACACTTACTGTACAGTTCAGCTTATTCTGAATAAACTAAGGCCCAAAACATGCTCTTTATGCGCATGAATGCAAACATTTCCAGCTACACAAGCTAGATTTTATGCATCGTGTTCTGAAGATGTGTGTTATCCTCAGTGTTGCCACAAGGGGCAGTATGGCAACATTAGTGTAATCGGTTTTCTAGTTTTATTTTGTAGTTAAATTACAGAGCAACAGTTTAAATAGATATTTCTGAGCAAGTTATTTACCAAAAGTTGCAATGCATTCACTTTTGCATTAGAGCATTTGGGTAAAAATATTTAAGTTTACGCCATTTTTCGCTCTTACCATTCATTACTGACATTTTACACGCATCAAAACTCATTCATTTTCTGAACAATTAAAAATCTGAAGATTTAACATGCTGGCTAAGAATGTTTTAAATACATAATTTTCCAAAGAAAAAAATTGCTTCAGAAATTTTCATAATGAAATACAGTAAAGTAGCAAACATTGTATATTTAGAATGATGCATTTATATAACACATTTCAGCATCATATTTAGATCAGTGTTATTTTAGTATTATATTTTGAAATAGATTTTGTTATGTTTTCATTTTAATTTTAGTTAATGGTTTAATAATTGTAATTTCTATCTGTCATTTTCTGTTTTTTATTGTATTTATTTTTAGTTACTTCAAGTTAAACTAAACTGAAATTAGACATGCTCCCTTGGTAACTAGCTATAATATAAAATGAATTTATTTTTTATATATTATATATTTGTTATATTTATTTCAGTTAACATTTATTTGGTTTAAAGTAACAAAAATGTTTTTTAATTGTTTTAGTTTTAGATAAAAAATAAGTTAAGATCAGTGTTATAGCAGGATATCAGTTTTTTTTAGTTCTTGTTAATATTTTAAATTATTTTGTTTTTATAGTTTCTGTTTTCACTTTAATTTTAAAGTTTTAGTCATTTTGTTGTAAATTTTAGCTATATTATTTTTTAAAAGTGTCTGTTGTTTTCTATTAATTTTTAATTATCAGTTTTTTGTTTTTTTTTTATTATTTTAGTTTAGCGGTTTTACATTTTAGTAAATTAAACTAAATATTTAGCCTAATTTTAAGCTTAAGCTAAACTTAACTAGAGTTTATTTTGTGTCAAGCATCATAGAGTTTTTACTTCAGCACTTTTAAATTTTAGTGAATTCAACTGCAAGTAGCTAAAAAATAACTAAATTATTTTTAGCTAATGGCAGTATCCCTGATCCAGATTCATACTTTACATTCATCATTGTGCATGCAAACATTGTCACTCATTCATTAACATCAGTCATGTATGTATAGGAGCGATTTCTGCTTTTCTGCTTCTTTAAATCATATAGCCAGGATAGGGATTACATAAATGGGACTTCAAATCTGGTTGTACATGCGTTTTATAAATGAGGCTGAAGATTTCAGCTGTACACTCTGCGTCATGGCCATTTCTGCCTGAGATGAATGTGGTTGATTTTAGCTACACTGGGAAAGTCACATATTTGTTTAGAAGTTTGTTCAGACGCTGAAGGCGGAAACGCAGCTCAGCCCATCTAGAGAGAAACGCAAACGTTCCTCCAGATGTCCTTCTCCCAAAGGTAATGTTGGTTTCTCATCTCACAGCTGGTGCTTCTACATGGCTTTGGGCAACAGTGACACATTATGGTTTGAGAATACCAACGTCTGTAGAAAATAAGAGCGTTTTACCTTGCTGAGAGGAACTTTTTGTGTAGTTTGAAACAGAAGCGCTCACAACGGTTAAGATGAGGTCATTTTTAATGTGAGTTTCAACCAGTCGGCATTCAGGACACGGTGCAGAGCCTCGTGTGAACGTCTGTATAATCAGTAACCAGGAGAACAGCGTCTGGACGAGAAACACACAGAGTCAGATAAAGGAAGAGGCGGGTGAAGACACATTGTTTGATGATGGTGTTCTTTACACAGCACACACAGACTCTCTGAATGCAGGATTATCCATCCGCTCTCAAATACTGAAATGCTCAGAGTTGCTGCCGGGAGGTTATTATCCTCAACTAAAACTAAAATTAAAATTAAACCCATAAAAATTGTCACTTGAAATAGACGTTATAGGATTAGCTCTTAACCAAAAATGAAAATTTGTTCATCAGAAGAGCTTCTTTCTTCTGTTGAACACAAAAGAACCAAACAGTTGCTGGTAGCCATTGACTTTTATAGTATTTGGAACAAGAGTGAGAAGAGATTTGGAAAAATGTAGCATTCCATCACTTGCTCACCAATGGATCCTCTTAGTGAATGGGTGCCGTCAGAATGAGAGTCCAAACAGCTAATAAAAACATCACAATAATTCACAAGTAATCCACATCACTCCAGTCCATCAATTAACATCTTGTGAAGCAAAAAGCTGCATGTTTGTAAGAAACTAATCCATCTTTAAGACGTTTTTAACTTCAAACTATTGCTTCTCGACAAAATACGAATCTGTAATCCATAACAACGCTTCCTCCAGTTAAAAAGTCCATCTCGTGTTGTTCTCTCACGTCAAAATCCACCCACATATTTGTTTAGAGCTGTTTTGGCTTGTAATCAGTGCTTGATCTGTGGATAGAGGATGGATAGAGGACTCATATTTTAGCCAGAAGCAACGGTTTGAAGTTAAAAACATCTTAATAATGCATTTGTTTGTTACAAACATGCAGCTTTTGGCTTCACAAGATGTTAATTGGACCAACAGATCCTCTGCAGTGAATGGGTGCCGTCAGAATGAGAGTCCAAACAGCTGATAAAAATATCACAATAATCCACAAGTACTCCACACCACTCCAGTCCATCAATTAACATCTTGAGATCCCAAAAGCTGCTTGTTTGTAAGAAACAAATCCTTCATTAAGACGTTTTTAACTTCAAACTGTCACTTCTCAATAAAATACAAGTCCATAATCCATAATAATGCTTTCTACAGTGAAAAAAAAGTCTATCTCCTGTTGTCCTCTCACATCAAAATTCATTTACATATTGGTTTAGATCTGTTTTTGGACTGTTTTTGCTTGTAAACAGTGCTTGATCTGTGCATATCTCTCTCCTGATTCAGAAAAGACAACTTTCTGGAGTCATATTTTAAAAAGACTGTTTGAAGTTTAAAAACGTCTTAATGATGGATTTGTTTCTTACAAACACCCAGCTTTCGGTTTCACAAGATGTTAATTGATGGACTGGAGTGGTGTGGATTACTTGTGAATTATTGTGATGCTTTTATCGGCTGTTTGGACCAATGGATCCTCTGTAGTGAATGGGTGCTGTCAGAATGAGAGTCCAAAGAGCCGATAAAAACATCATAATAATCCACAAGTAAACCACACCACTCCGGTCCATCAACTGACGTCTTGTAAGGCCAAAATCTGTGTGTTTGTAAGAAAAAAAATCCATCAAGACGTTTTTAAATTCAAACTGTTGTTTCTTGACAAAATATGAGTCCGTAATCCATAACGCTTCTTGCAGTGATAAATGTCCATCTCCTGTCGTCATCTCACATCAAAATCCACCCACGTATTTGTTTAGAGCTGTTTTGGACTGTTTTTGCTTGTAAACGTTGCTTGATCTGTGCATAGTTCTCTCCTGATTCAGAAAAGACAACTTTATGGACGCGTATTTTAGCAAGAAGCAATGGTTTGAAGTTACAGACGTCTTAATGATGGATTTGTTTCTTACAAACACCCAGCTTTGGGGTTCACAAGATGTTAACTGAAGGACTGGAGTGGTGTGGATTGCTTGTGGATTATTGTGATGTTTTTATCAGCTGTTTGGACTCTCATTCTGACGGCACCCATTCACATCCACTGGTGAACAAGTGATGCAATGCTGCATTTCTCCAAATCTGATGAAGAAACAAACTCATCTATATCTTGGATGAAGTGCATTTTCAGCAAAGTGTTAAATACTATTCCTGGTACATTCCCACTTAGTTCGGAAATTGTAGTTATGTTTAGTCTGATTAAAACAGACTCACTGGACGGTTTCATATTTGTTGCATGAATGCAGTTGTAGTCTCCCAACATGCTTTGCGGGCGTCTTTAGTTGAATGATCGCTGATTAGGACCTGATGCGCTCAGCGTGAACCTCTCCTGGCGCATGTAGCACTAAACTAGTATCTGTGATGTATAATTCAGCTGCGTGAAAAGGGAAGTTCAGCTCTGCGGGCATCGGAGGCTCTGAGACACTGTCCGGCACAGCAGGATGCTTTCATCCCAAAATAAAACTCTCTTTAAGAGCTCCACTATACTCATTGATATTCAAAGCTATGTTTAGGGCTTGATGCAAGTCGACGCAGTGTCTGGATGAAGCACCTGTCCTACACACACACACACACACAGACATACACTTATAGATAAGAAACTGGTAGGTACTTGATCTTATAGGACAGTAAAATCACAAATTTTAGATCTCAGTTTTTTCAATAATGAGATCAAAATTTTATCTTTTCACAGGTTTAGATCTCAACATAAACTTGAGAAAAAGATTTGACCAATCTGCTGTCAAATTAATGAAATGCGAAATATTCTTCTAATGAATTAGTCTGAGAAAAAACTCCAATTTGAATATGACGAGTTTTCCCGGAGGATGTTAGGTTGTGTTTTGCAGATGCAAAAACTGTTTCTCAGCTAACTCAGGCGTCCCGTGAGAAATTGGATCCCATCCAGACTATTTGTGACTGTGGATATTATAGCACTTTTTCTCATTTATTTTGACCTTTTGATTAATTTTCTCATTGACAGCCTGGTGCACCATCATTATGGATTTAAAGCTTTTTGTCAGTCTTGGCATCAGAACTGATTAAATACATAAATAAATAAATAAGTACATTTTATATATACACATACATATATATTACAAAATAAAAATAGTTTATGGATTATTGTCAATGTTGGCATCAGATCTGATGTACAAATAAATACAGAAATAAATAAATAAAAATTGTTAAAAAAAATAAATAAATAAAAGTAATATACTTTATGTATACACATACATATAGGCTATATTAAAAATAAAAATAGTATTTAAAAAAAAATGTAATATAATAAAACAATATATAAAAATAAAAACTATTATTATTTTATTGTTTTATTTTTTATTATTATTTTATTTTTATGCACATTTCCAAAACACATAAAAAATAAATAAATAAATACAATTTGTAATAAACTTTATGTAAACACACATATATATATTAAAATTAAATTGAAAATAGTATTTAAAAAAACAATTATAATATATTAAAATAATATTTATTAATAATAATAATAATAATAATCACTTTTTTAATGCACATATCTAAAACACATGAAAAATCCTGTCCCCTTCGGTACATTAAATGATAATAATGCTGAAGTTTTATAATATAAAATATGTCGGCATAACAATTCAAGTGAAAAGTTCAGTAAATTTTATTGTTTAGTTAAATCTAAATATATAGTATTAACTAAACTAATGCAATTGAACATAAATAAATAAATGTAATACACTTTATATAAACACACACACACACATATATATATATATATATATATATATATATATATATAGAAAATAAAATAAAATGTTTATGGATTTAGAGCTTTTTTGTCAATGTTGGCATCAGATCTGAAAAAATCAAATAAATGCAAAAATAAATAAATATAAATACAAATTTGTAATATACTTGATATATACACACATAAATATATATTAAAAATAAAATTAAAAAAATAGTATTTAAAAACAAGTATATTATAATAATATATATAGTAATAATAATAATTATTATTATTATTCACAACATTTTATTATTATATTATATAAATTATGTATTATATTATTTTATATTATATAATAAAATTATTATTTTATTATAATGATTTATTATTATTATTATTATTATTATTAATGTTATTTTTATTTTTATGCACATATGCAAAACACATCAAAATCATGTCTCCTTCAGTATATGAAATGATAATAATGCTGAGGTTTTATAATATAAAATATGTAATGTAACAGCGTAACAATTTAAGTGAAAGTAAATCTTATCAAGTTTAGTTAAATCTAAATAAAGAGTATCAACTAAACTATACTGCTATAATAAATAAATATCTAATTTTTTCATTACAGTTACATGTTGAAACGTTTCTGTAATAATTTAAGTGTCCTGAGATAGAAAAGAGAAACATGAGCAATAAAATTGAACTGATATATTTTGCTTGGCGCCTCATAAACAGCTCTCATAAACATCCGGTTTTGCGTTGGGTGTGTGTAAGTGTGTGTTTGTATGTATTTGCTAGTAAGCCCTTTAGCCATGCTAATTTGATGAAACAACTAACATTTAAACAGCACCGAATCTATTTCATTTCTTCTGTCGCTCTATCAGTTTCTTCCCTCTAGCTCTCTCTACCCACAAAAACAAATCACATTTAATGGGATTTGCTGGTTTTTGACAGCGACGTCACCTCACTTGTTCCCTTAAATGTGCTGAGTGGGTCTTTCGCTTCTCGCCCGTAGGGTTTGGCCCAGACATGTGAGCGTAACCGAATCACAGAGCAATTCTCCGCTATCAATTGTAAAATATTCCCTATAGCTACTCCAGTTCCTGCCCATTAACTCACGCCAGACGGAAAGATTGCGCTCTGAATTTCTGAACTGTGATTAAAACATTCATCTGACTGATATTTGTTTCATAATATTTGTCAATGTCTCATATCTTTGTGCACGTATTGATCTTTCAAGTGTAAATCTAGAGAATACTGATTTTGCGTAATAAGAAATAACATTAATGGGCTGTTTTGTTTTTTTTGTTCTTTTTCCAGCGCTGATGAATTCTAATCCTGGATTAAACTGGAGGAATTGATGTTGAATCCCAATGAGAATACTGTTAGTCTGCTTTATAGGAAACTTCCTTTTTTTGTGAATATGCAGAAAATTTGGTGCAAATTTACATTTTTGGGTGAACTGTTTCTTTAAATGTGCACTGGATCAGATATACTGTGTTTTGAATTAGCTGCTACACAGACGTATAGGCCTAACCTTTACTCACAGTGACAAAAACTCAGGTGAGTCCTCAGCCAGGTGTGTAAATCAGCATGAATAATGCACATTCAACATCAAAGACTGAGTTTTACGGTGCTAAAGTTTATGGCGCAAACTGCTTAGTCAGCGTGGTTTTTAAGGCGGGGGCCAGGTTTGCAGTTTTACTCCCGTGAGGTTTGGCAGGTCTCAAACTTCAGCCAAGAGAAAATGAGTTGAACTTTACGTCTGGTTGAGTTTTACACTTTCTCTGACTGGATGAGCTTAAAATATTTAAAGTTTGTGTACTTGTCTGTCTGATAAGTTAGAGTGGCGGTGGCCTCAAAAAGTATCTGGACATTGGACACATTTACATTTTAAAATTTACAACATTTACAACATTTAAAATGATGTGAATATCATTAGACATCAACTCAAAGTCTCCAGCCAAGTAGCATTAATTGTAGTCCTACTTAAAATCACTGTTTTGAATTAGAACTAGCGATATGTCTTTCAAAACAGTTAGAATCAGTTCTTTTACATTTTGAACCTATTCGGAATTCTGATTCAATTCTTTTCAAGGAATCGAGCAGTGTGAAACGGGTTAGAAAAACTGTTTGAATCGGTTCGGTTTGCGATTCAGTCTACAATAATTCGGACAGCTAATTCACGTACTGAATCGTCTGGAGCGGTTTTATAATAACGGTTAGACCACAAAGAACAAACAAAAGGCTGTATGGAAGTGTATATTTACCTACAATCCATTAAACCATAACCTGAAAACTATAACCTCATTGGTTATCAGTGCAAAAAACCTGCGTGAAAGATTGATTTCCTTCCGGTTAATCGCCTAGACTAGATTGCCATCTCGTTAGTTTTAAAAAAGGAATCATTCTTTCGAATCTGTTCTTTTCAACGAATCATTAGTGAAATTGGTGAAATTCAGTTTGTATCCACTCGGGCTTGAGTCGATTCTGAGTTGGTTGGCAAAAGAATCATTCGTACAACTGAATCTCACTGAATCGTTCGAAGTGTAAAGGGCAGTACTTTCTCAGAAAACACGCGAATTGGTTGATAAATTGGAAATTTACCTGCAACCAATTGAAAACAATGTTGAAAATGTCCTGTATCGGTTGTCAGAGAAGAAGAAGCTCTTTATTAAGCTCAAGCTTGTGAACGAGTCTGCGTGTAAATGTATTTTCAAATCAAAATATTATCAGAACATATGAAAGCACAAATGTACAAAATATATCATGACATTACCGTGTTTTTGGACATGTACCTTGGAGTATCATGTAAATAGACGAATATAGAAATTATTAAAAAACGTATGTATTTGAGTACCATGTTATAACCTTGGTTAATCGCCTAGACTAGAGCGCCATCATTTGGTGATCGGCAGTTTAACAAGGAATCGTTCTTTCGAATCTGTTCGTTTCAATGAATCATTAGTGAAACTGAAGATTTGCTTCTCTTGGTTCAGTTTGTATCCACTCGGATTTGAATCGATTCTCGCCAATGAGTTGGTTAGCAAAAGAATCATTCTGACAGCGGAGTCGCACTGAACCGTTTGAAGCTTAAACGGCCGTACTGTCTCAGAAAACATGAGAACTGGTGGATAAATTGGTTATTTACCTGTAACTCATTGAAAAAAATGTTGTAAATGTCTTGTATCAGTTGCCAGAGGCTCTTCATTAAGCTCAAGTTTGTGAACGACTCTGCAGGTAAACATATTTTCAAACGAAAATAGTATCAGAACATATGAAAGTAAAAATGTACAAAAAATATCATGACATTACAATGTTTTTTGGACATGTACCTTGGAGTATAACATAAGTATTTGAGTACCATTTTATAACCTTGGTTAATCGCCTAGACTAGAGCGCCATCTTTTGGTGATAGGTAGTTTAACAAGGAATCGTTTTTTTTTTCGAATCTGTTCGTTTCAATGAATCATTAGTAAAACTGAAGAATCGCTTCTTAGGATTCAGTTTGTATCCACTCGGATTCGAGTCGATTCTCGCCAATGAGTTGGTTAGCAAAAGAATCATTCGTACAGCTGAATCGCACTGAATCGTTTGAAGCGTAAACGGCAGTTCTTTCTCAGAAAACACGCGAATGGGTGGATAAATTGGATGTTTACCTGCAACCCATTGAAACAGTGTTGAAAATGTCCTGTATCGTTTGTCAGAGATGAAGAAGCTCTTTATTAAGCTCAAGTTTGTAAACGGTTCTGCAGGTAAACATTCTTTCAAATAAATATATGTATCGGAACATCTGAAAACACCAATGTACAAAATATATCATGACATTACCGTGTTTTTTGGACATGTACCTTGAAATATCATGTAAATAGATGAATATAGCAATAATAAATATGGAATAGTGTATATTTGAGTACCATGTTATAACCTTTAATCTGTTACCTCTTAACAGTGACACTTTTAAGTGTGTAAAATGTTGAAGGAATTTTGAAGGAACATTTTGAAGGAATGAAGAACAAACCCTGTCAGTCTGGGAGATTTGTGACACAGGTAAACACACCTCAAACCCTCCAGGGTTTCTGACATCCACACTGTTTTGCAAGCCCAAACTAACCAGTGACAAACTAACTGTCATAAATTTACTGATTAACCTTTTTAAAAGTAGGGCCTTAACCACCTACAGTACTAAGCCTTACACAAGAGATCTTTAAACATGACAGCATTGCAATACCATGTTGTTTTGACACATGTACAGTCATGTTTTTCATGCTATTCTTTGAGGTACTTTAGAGTGATTGATTATTGTCATTCATTGTCATATTGCAAATGAAAATACCACAGTATTCCTATCTGTTAACATCACTTAGCATAGTAATGCAACAGTGTTTCCTGACAAAAAAAATGTTCTTGCAGTGTTTGTTTTTCTGTAGGGTGGTAAGGTAATGACAGATTCTGTCATAATCTTAGTGTTTCTCAGGTGACACACAGACGTGTCGAGCAGTGTCTCACCGACATCTGCCGCGACATGTTTCTGCACCCGCGCCCAATCTCTGCTGTCTTCAGATCATCGCGAGGTGTGCGTGATTGATGCTGGACGTGGTAATTCATGCACGTCTCACTGTACGGCAGACAGACGTCACCTCTTCAGACACTCTTGCCTGTCTTTTGCTCTCTCACATTCATTCACACGCTGAATAACAATGTGAGTGGAGTAAAAAAAAAAAAAAAACATTTTTGTTTATTCATTGTTTGCTGAGCAAGGTCCAAAAGTCTAAACAAAGCCTCACATATTTATTTTACTTTTTTTAAATTTCATGTAAATATTTGAAAGTTATTTCTCCATGTTTGCTTTATTATCGCTATATTATTTAAAATGTTTATATATATGCTTGGCAGTAATGTCTTGGATTGCATTTGTTGTAGTGCGCCAGTCCCCCAGTAATAGCATTAGCTAAGCTGTGCTTTTGGTGCTTTTAATATGAAAACAAAGTCTCAGTTTTCAAAATCTGTTTTATAGCGAAATATTTTTGAAATATTTCAACATTATTCTCATAATATTTTGACTTTATTCTGGAAACATTTCATCTTTATTTTCAAAACATTTTGACATTTTTTCCCCTAATTTTGACTTTATTTTCGTAATATTTTTACTTTACTCTCAAAATATTTTGACTTTATTCTCGTAGTATTTCGACTTTATTCTCGTAATATTTTGACTTTACTCTCAAAATATTTTGACTTTATTCTCGTAATTTTGACTTTATTCTCGTAGTGTTTCAACTTTGTTGTCGTAATATTTTGACTTTACTCTCAAAACATTTAGATTTTATTCTTGTAATTTTGACTTTACTCTCAAAATATTTTGACTTTATTCTCATAGTATTTCGACTTTATTCTCGTAATATTTTGACTTTACTCTCAAAACATTTCGATTTTATTCTTGTAATTTCGACTTTATTCTCAAAATATTTTGACTTTATTCTCATAATTTCGACTTTATTCTCGTAATTTCAACTTTATTCTCGTAATTTCAACTTTATTCTTGTAATTTCGACTTTATTCTCAAAGTATTTCGACGTTATTCTCGTAATATTTTGACTTTACTCTCAAAACATTTAGATTTTATTCTTGTAATTTTGACTACTCTCAAAATATTTTTACTTTATTCTCGTAGTATTTCGACTTTATTCTCGTAATATTTTGACTTTACTCTCAAAACATTTCGATTTTATTCTTGTAATATTTTGACTTTACTCTCAAAATATTTTTACTTTATTCTCGTAGTATTTCAACTTTATTCTCGTAATATTTTGACTTTACTCTCAAAACATTTAGATTTTATTCTTGTAATTTTGAATACTCTCAAAATATTTTTACTTTATTCTCGTAGTATTTCAACTTTATTCTCGTAATATTTTGACTTTACTCTCAAAACAATTAGATTTTATTCTTGTAATTTTGAATACTCTCAAAATATTTTTACTTTATTCTCGTAGTATTTCAACTTTATTCTCGTAATATTTTGACTTTACCCTCAAAACATTTCGATTTTATTCTTGTAATTTCGACTTTATTCTCAAAATATTTTGACTTTATTCTCATAATTTCGACTTTATTCTCGTAATTTCAACTTTATTCTCATAATTTCAACTTTATTCTCGTAATTTCGACTTTATTCTCGAAATATTTTGACTTTATCCTTGTAATTTCGACTTTATTCTCAAAGTATTTCGACGTTATTCTCGTAATATTTTGACTTTACTCTCAAAATATTTCGACTTTATTCTCGTAATTTCAACTTTATTCTCGTAATTTCGACTTTATTCTCGAAATATTTTGACTTTATCCTTGTAATTTCGACTTTATTCTCAAAGTATTTCGACGTTATTCTCGTAATATTTTGACTTTACTCTCAAAATATTTCAACTTTATTCTCATAATTTCAACTTTATTCTCGTAATTTCGACTTTATTCTCGAAATATTTTGATTTTATTCTTGTAATTTCGACTTTATTCTCAAAATATTTCGACTTTATTCTCGTAATTTCAACTTTATTCTCGTAATATTTTGACTTTATTCTCAAAACATTTCGATTTTATTCTTGTAATTTCAACTTTATTCTCATTGTATTTTGACATTATTCTCAAAACATTTCGACTTTATTCTCTAAATATTTCAATTTTATTCTTGTAATATTTCAACGTTATTCTAGAAACATTTACACTTTACTCTCGTAATATTGCGACTTTATTCTCATAGTCATTATTCTCACAGTATTGTGTCTTCATTCGCAAAACATTTTGACTGTACTTTTGGCTTTAGTCTCGAAATATTCCGACTTTATTCTTGTAATATTTTGACGTTATTCTCATAATTTCCACTTTATTCTAGAAATGTTTCAACTTTATTCTCGTAGCATTTCTGCATTATTCTCACAATATTTCAAGTTTATTCTCGTAATTTTGGCTTTATTCTCGACATATTTCGACTTCAATCTTGTAATCTTAGTTTTTTTTTTTACGTGGCAGTAAAACGGTGTCATAATATATATATGTGTGTATATATATATATATATATATATATATATATGTGTGTGTGTGTACATATGCTTTTCACAGCATTTATAAGTGTAATAGTAAAGTTATGGGATGCAGCGCTGAGTCGATGCGATATGGTTCATTTGTGCTGCATAAGTAAACAGATGCACAAAATGAAACAACAAAAGCGGCGTTATCTAGACGTGGCCAAATTATACTCAAGTGTCCCACATGTTTGTCATTTCGAATGCGAGTCACACCTCGCACAACACAGCTATGATTTCCATATACATCGGTGCTTCAAAAGATTGCCGGCCTTTAATCTGTGAAGGCAAACAAACCGTGTCAGTCAAGTAAATTCATGCAGCTGATTTCCATAATTTGCTGGCTTTGGTTTACTTTAAGGAGAGGAGGAGTCCGTTTGCAACCAAGTTTGTGTTGGAGCGTCAACTTATTACTGTCTGCCTCATTCAAGTGTATGTATCGACGGGTAATTGCTACGAGGTGCTTGTATTTACAGTCAAACAAGTTATTATCCATTGCGACAGGGCAAAAGAAAGACATTTGCAGAGTGAAACAGGAAGCCACTGTGCTGACAAAAGGACTGGAAATATTCTCATTTTAAGCTCAAAATATTCATTACAGCAAATCTTAAGGTGGCCAGTTTTATTAGTATGCTATTTGGGCAAGGAAATGTAACGCTTAGCTTTCTCATTTACAGAATTGGCTGCATTCCATTTTACAGACACATGCTGCATGCTAAAAGTATGTACTAGTGATGGGAAAGTAGTATGTAAGACATTATGTCTGCTGTTTAGACCACTAATGTTAGATTTGAAAGACCACCTTCCTAGGCTGTTTAAAATATCACTCATACTACACTACATACTATTTCTGCAGTATTTAATATGTATTTTTTGCATAGCATGCGTCTATGTGTGCCTAAAATACTTTGGCATACTATATATTGTGGCCCTCTTCCAAATCGCACTAGCGGTCTTGCTGACTTAAAATGGCCGCCATGTGCCGGTCCATCAAGTAAACATGACCATAGGGTTACATTTGGGACAGGGCCCGAATAATAATGTCTTCCACAATACATTGGCGTCATTAATTTTGAGTCAAGTAATTTTGGCAACGATTTTTAACATCAGCAAAATTTGAAAAAGTATAGTAGCATACTGTTCTTACTATTCTGCCATGTAAAGATAAAAGTAGTATGCTATTACAAATATTTATTTATATAATGCCAAATAGCTAAATTACATGTGCAATGATGAGATTACAGTTTGAAATGTTTATATTGCATAAGGCATAATGTTTTGCATTCTGTATCAAATAATATTCTCAGCATACTCACATACTATTATGCATACTATTTCACATACTATTATGCATACCGTTTCACAGTGTTATGCATACTGTTTTGCATAATTTGTTCAGGTATGATTATCAATATCCTGTACAGTTGTGCATACTTTTTTGCATACCGCTGCTGATTTGCATAGTATTTCATATGCATGTTGTGTTGCACACTTTTTCAGATATGATAATCAGTATACAATTATACATACTGTTGCATACTTTTTCCACATACTATTATCAACATTCTATTATGCATATGGTTTTGCACACTTTTCACATACTGTTATAAACATACTGTCTTGCATACTGTTTCACATACTATTATATTCATACTATTTAACATATTATTATCAACATTCCATTATGCATACTATTATGCATACTGTTTTGCGTACTCTCACATATCATTATGCATACTGTTTTGCATACTCTCATATACTATTATGCATACTTTTTCACATACTGTTATCAACATTATGCATACTGTTTTGCATACTCACATACTATTATGCATACTAATTTACAAACATTTTCAAGAGATGATTATTGATGTACAGTACTATTATGCATGCTGTTTTCCATACTATTTAAAATACTATTATCAGCATATTATTATGCATACTTTACATACTATCATGCATAGATAACCGTATCTGAAAAAATATGAAAAAAAAAAAAACTAATATACATTATGCATACCGTTTCACCTAAAATGATGTACACTGCTTTGCATACTATTTCATATATTATTATGCATACAGTTTTGCATGATATGATGAGTTTTTCAGATATGATTATCAATATACTATTATGCATAATATTTTGCATACTGTTGTCACATACTATTATCAACATTCCATTATGCATACTGTTTTGCATACTCTCACATGCAGTCAAAACAATGTTTTGCAAACATTTTTAAGATATGATTATTAATATAATATTATCCATGCTGTTTTGCATACTATTTCACATACTATAACTATATTCCTATGCACAATATTGCATTGCATTGCATACTGTTTCACAAACTGTTTTTTAACTAGTAGTAAGTGTACACTCTGTAGTAGTACTACTTAAGTGTACTATTCCAGTTCTGTGAAGGGATTGTGGATAATTAGCCTAAAATGAATGCATAGATGCATACTTATATTAAAAAAATGATACTCAAAAGTTTTTTTCCCATACACTAAACCTATTCATGCATTCTTTACAGTACCAATAGTATGCCAATAGCAAATTGTGATGAAGCTCTTGTGTTCTCAACATGTCATCAAACTCAATCAGGCTCGTCGGAACATCTGCCGAAAGAGCCGATCTATCGGCCAACAGGCCGAGCAGCTGCGGCGATGGCCAAAGTGAACAGTTGATAATCCGCTGTGTAATTGTGTGTCCTAATAGCACTTCTAGTTGCAGTATTTATGGCACCTAAATAACAGCCCGCTGGTTGCACATAATGATGCTTTTATTTGTTGCCCAGGCTTGTGCCAAAGTCGCAGTCTTCCACAATGCACCCCGGGAACCAATTACGAGCGCCAATTCACTCCAGCAGCATGACGGGACAAACAGATATGTGCAAACACGGAAACTTCGCCAAGTTTGCCTGTCGCCTGTTTACACACGACACCCCGAGAGTGTGCGCTTATCCAACAACACCCTGCTATTCACACTATTTAGATTGCTGTTGGCAAACACCAGAAAGGTTTGTAAATGTATGCAGTTTGCACTCAAAAATATTTAGGGTTAAATGAATATGAATTGCATATTGCATACACAGTTTTACATAAACTAATAAACTTAAAGTGATGCTTATTTATGCAATTTCTGCACTTAAAAAAAAACCCATAGTTCATAGTTATTATAAACTATTTGCATATATTTGATTTCATTTAAATAATCACATGCATTCAAAATAACAAACAATCTAAAATGCATTTATTCAGATTGCTTACAATCAGCATAAATCTGTCCATTGTGAAAACATTTATTATATTCAATTTAAATACTTAACTCTTAAATTTAGGCTTAAATCTATTTTCTGGTTTTATTTTAATTTTTATTAAAGTTTCAGTAAATTTTATGTGTTTACTGTATGTAATTTATGTGTATATATATATATATATATATATATATATATATATATAATTTTCTATTTCACTTTTAGTTTCAGTTATTTTGTATAACATTTTAAGCTAAACAAAAATGAGAAATGTTTTCCTGGGAACTTGCTGAATTAAAAAATAGAATGTTTTTTTTTTTTGTTTGTTTGTTTTTTTGATATGTTTTACTTCAATTTTTTTTTTTAATTTTACATTTTTTGTTAATATTATTATTATTATTATTATTATTATTATTATTTTTTCAAATAACTACAGGTGTTTTTATGGAATTAGCTCTGGCCTGTGTATTTATTTATTTATTTATTTTTTCACTCTTTAGGTCAACGTTTAATCCAAATGAACCTTGTTTACTTTCTTAATACAGGTTTCTGGTCGAAAAAACCTCCTCAGAAGTGCATGTCGTGGTGTTTTCAGAGGTTGTAGTGCTTCACAATACATTCAACTCGCATTCGGGCATATTCTGGTACGTAACAGCCATTTTTCATCATCCAATCAGTTCCTGATGAATAAAATCAAGGCTTGTTGTTTTTCCATTTGGAAATAGTTCACATTATAGAAGTGTAATGAATGGATTTCAATTGCAGTTTCATGTCGAATTTAAAAAACATGATTGTTTAATGCATCACTACTACTCAAAATGGCTTTTGTGGCAAAGATTTCTAACGTCACCCATCCCAATGCCATTCGTCATCCTCTTAAATAAGAGATGGTGGCGTTTGGGTTTAATGCAGTCTGTCAGATGGTGCAAGCACAATGCATGTCGCTCGTAATGGGAAGTGACAGGAGGTGTTTGTCTCTCAAGGATTCGTCGGAGATCATGGCTTTTGATGCTCTACTGTTGTTTTTTGCTCACCTGAAGGATAAATCTTTGATGTCGGGAAAAACACGTCCACCATTACAGGGATGCCAGAGCATTTGCAACCCTTTTTATATGCGTAATGTGTTGTATTTAGGAGTGAAATAGGATATGTAATGAGAAAAATGCATCATTTTGCATAGGGAATTAATTGGATTGCAATTCAGTTGGTGCATTAAAGTCATGTTGGAAGGATTGTATTTATGATTGTACTTTTGTTTTCTTTTCTTTCTTTTTTTTTTTTTTTTTTTGGAGTCGGAGGAAAAATTTGCAATGGATGCAGAGTCTGTGCTAATAGAGAATTTGTTAAATTATTATTATTATTTTTATTTTATTTTTTCATATTTACATGAAAATTAAAAATAAAAAATTAATAAGTTGCATTTACAAAATAATATAGTATTTTACTATAGATACATTGAAGAAAAATGCTGTGGGGTTTACTTTGTAACAGTTTTCACTCAGAAATTGCTAGTAAATTTCACAAATAATTAGAAAGAATCAGCAAGTAACACCGTAATAAATATTTTATTTAAATTATTTGTTTTATTATTTTTGATAAATTATTATTTTATTTTTTTAAATTTAAAAAATATATATTTTAATAAAATGTTATTAAAAATATATTTTTTGTTATATAATTAAACTTATTTGATATGATTTTTAATTTTTAATTAGGATGAAATAGCATTTTCTTGTAAAATGTACTTCAGTGGTCTTTTGAAATATATAAATGTTTAAAAAAAGTATTAATTTAAAGTTATTTTATATTATTTGTTAAATGTGTAATTCTGAATTAGAATGAAATAGCATTTTCTTGTAAAATGTACTCCAATGTTACTTTGAAACTTCAAAATATTTATCATTTTGAATAAAACATTATTACACACACCCAATGCACATACTTTATTCATCCTTTTGTAAATATAGAGATTAATTTTTGTTTTTTGTTTTTTGTTAAAAAAGAAAAAAAAAATTTTTTTTGCTAAAAAGGTACTTCACCATCTTGATCCAACCACAGTGATATTGAATGCACTTGGCATCATAATGACAACTTCCCAACTCAAATATACAAACTTACAATGTTGGTAACCTTTTACTTTATGATAGCATGCACCAAGGAATCCTTCACAATAAGGGATTTCATTGCAAAAAAAACATGTTTATATTCTAGAAAAGCATCATTTATTTGCTTAAAACTGGCAAATGTGCATGCATTTGGCGTAAACATTTACTCAGTCCCGTACAAACGTGACTCATCAGTATTCCGGCATACAACAAAGTCCCTTCAGGAAACAAGCCATCATCTCGCACACTAATTAAATTGAGGGACGACTAATAGAATGGCGCACCCATTATGACCCTCATGTAAATGGAAAAATTAAAAGCCTCAAACTAGTGGCCGGCAGTGCTTGCCCGAAACTCGCTTCCGCACGTCTTTCCGTTTCATAAGCCAATTTCCCCTCTGACTTAAGCCTCCACCGAGGTCCCGCTCCGGGTCCGTGCGACTCATTACGGTGTCATTTATTATTAGCACCACTATTGATATTGACTTAATGTATTCATGGTTTAAAGTCCAGCTAATGCTTCTGAAGGCCTGGATCTTAATTTACCGTCCGCTAAGGTGAAATGGCACTTTCTCGACGCCTGACATTCTCAGGTTTGCCATGCAATTCCCAAGAAATCCTTTCGTGACCTAAGTTGTCTCAAAGTTGAACAACTCTATTTAAACCCGCATATCCAACGGGCCTTGTCACGGAGAATTGATCTTGTGATGAAAGAGACAAGCCTTCAGCGGCCGAACAGGGTTTTTTCTCGTAAATGCGCCATCAATCTCCTTGATTCTGCGCGCTGACCTTCTTCCGTCCGTGTGCTTTGGCTTTTCCTGTGCGGTTCTCGTGAAACAGTGAGATTTTCGCATCTGATCAGACCAGATCTCTCGTTGCATGTGAGAACTCGCCAAAATAAAGACATATATCCTCTTTATTTTGAAGAGAGTTAGTCATCGGGTGCAGTTTAGCAGGTTGAATAACCGTAGACGAGCACAGCTTGTTACCATTCACTATTTTGATTAGGTCACGCTCGTTGTGTTAATCTCCATTGCGTTTGGGTGGCCAGCGCTGCTCATTATACTGTGGGAAAGAGAACATTATGATCTGGAGAGTCATTTAGACTTAATTTGGCACAATTAAACACCCTTTTCTGCTGGTTTCTGGCCTGCACATAGATACAGCTAGTAGTTCACCCCAAAAAACCAAAATGCTGTCATTACATTGAAGGTGAATGAGGGCACGGGCTGTCTAGCTCCTAAAATGATGAAAAAGCATCATTAAAGCACCATTAAAGTTTCACAAAGTCCTTCTGAGCCCTTGCGATGGCTGCTGTGGTGCATCTTCGCACGGCATATTTGAATACGTACAAACACAAATGAGATTTCAGATCTGCAGACTGACTCAAAAACAGACTCATTAGAGTCATTTCAGATGCAAAGGCTGTTTTTGGGCAGGGCGATAAAGTTATGCATTTAAGGTGAAATGAAATGCGTGCATGCTCTATGGATAAGTCTGTACCAGAATGCATTGCAATGAAGGAGATTTTCATTCAGAGTGGTGGATGAGTCGAGTCAAATGTCATATTTATAATATATCAAACAAGAGATCCATAAAAGATAAGGGGCCGTTCACACAGAATGCATCAAAAGTCATAAGATGCAGCACTCAGAAATGTTTTTTTAAAAAGCGCTACACAGAAAGCATCCTTCGGGATGTTGCCATCAAATAAAACAGTTGCCATGCCAACTTGGAACTGTAAACAAATGCTTACAATGCTTGCCCCGCCTCCGGGGTGTTCTGATTGGTCGACTGTTTTTGAACTGTTTTTGATGAGTGGCGCCGCCTGTAAAACTTGAAATTCTTTTAATTTGACACAGTGTCTTAAAAACATGCAAAGAACATCTCTTCATCTTTACTAGTTATAGCATGAAATAAACATGAATCAACATCAGAAGGTTACTTGTTTCACCCGCAGAAAGATGTCAGTACACACCATTTTTCAAGTTCAAGTCCACCAACTTTAATCTACTCTCCTGTCTGGTTTGTTTGTCAGACAAAACAGTGTATTTGGTGTTATGCCTGTTAATCAAACCCCAGGCGAAAGGTCAGTTGAGCAGCCAAGATTGGGCAAAGTTCAGAAATGCCTGCATGCCATGTGCTGCACTTTTCACGCATGTTTTTTAATGATACAAGGCCTTTGCGTCATTTGGAGCGACCACTTATCATGTGGTGCGACCGATAATAGGAATAACTGTATTAAAATAAAGATAAAATATCTAATTTCTTTGGTTGAAATATGAATCACTGCTACAGCATGCTTAAGAGAATGGTATTCTTAAAACATTTTTATCAGTTTTATGCAGTTTACAGGAAAAATAAGTCTGCTAACGACATTTAAGAAGGCAACACTGAAATTATAAAGCATAAATATGAGATCATTATTTACAAAAACTCAAAATTAATGCAAATACTTTGTTTCTAAACACTAATTACTGAGAACATCTAAAATAAATGTTAAACATGTTAAGGAAATGAATTAATTTTAATATAAATCATGGTCGCACCACATGACATTTTTTAAGGCTATGGCCAATTCATGGAGATGAAAAAACACTAAACACTAAAAAAAGCAAAATTTTTGATGTTTGAACAATTACAACAGATATTTTCTTTTCTCTTGGTTTTTTTTTCCGGTTAGCATGTGTAGATGGCTAAGTGGCTCGTCTGGATTTGAAATAGACCTAACATCTCCTCAATTTACTGTGGAAAAACTGTCTAGAGTGTTTATCTGTACATATAACCACTTAGAGCTATTTATAACCACAAGACATTGGCACCCATCAGCAGTCATTTAAATGGTTTTTATGCAGCAGACTGGCATAAACCAGCATCGTTCTCTGCAGAAAACACTATCTTCAGTCTGCCCAGATGCTCAGCATCAGCTGACTTACAATGCAGATGTGTAAAACACATTTTCCCTGGAGTAAAAAAAAAAAAGTAAAAAAAAACGCTACTGTGAGTAATTTATTCAACATTTATTTCTCTTTGAAAAAAGTCTAAAAAATGGATTTCCAAAAAAAAAAAACTTAATTTGCCCCCAAATTAAACCATTTATCTTTTGAAAATGCATTTAATCATAACCTGGCATTGCAGATTTTATTTTCGCATTGACGTGCAAAAATTAAACTAGCATTTACTCCATTCATGACCGGCACACATTAAAAAAAATCTGTAAATCAAAGGATGTCCCTGACTTCACCCTTTCATTCATTTTGAAGACCTGCGCTGAAGACATTAGACTGTAAATGGACAGATTCTGGTAACAATGCGATTTAAATTCATGCCATTAACTGCAGTTCTGCCGGTGTCCTTTTAATCAAGGCTTTTCCCATTCCCTGTTCAGCTGCTCTTTGATCTGTGTGGTATAACAACATCTGGTTATTCATGCACTTTGCATGAAGTAATCACAACCTGGGTGATAGTCTTAGGATGCAGAGTCAGTTCTCTTGAGATACAGCAGAGACACTGTGGAGGAGACTGTTTACGTGTATAAAAATTAATAGGAGAAGTCGTATTGTTTTATATGACAGTTGTAGTTCTGCCTGAAACTGTAGTATTTTTACATATTCTGAGCTAAAGCACAATTCAGATTTTATGCCTGATTTGAAATATGTTGTTTAAGAAACAGATCTCGTCCTTTCCCTGTTCAAGTAGATGGAGCTGTAGCTGCGTCACTGGAAATCGCTGCCTAGGGCTTTTCAAGATAGCTGTTGTGTGAACTGACTGACCTTTAACAAGGACTTTGATCATAGGTACATATTAGAAACCATAGTGCAGGATTTTACTGTTCTACACTTCCTTTTCAACCTGTCATTTTTTTGAAATATGCTGTGGCTGTAACTTTACACAAATACAGAACATGAACAGGTTGGTGTTGAAGCTATATATCGAGGTGGCAAATACATATTTACATATTTTACCAAAGTAAGAGGGATCATACAAAATGCATGTTATTTTTTATTTAGTACTGACCTGAATAAGATATTTCACATGGAAGACATTTAAATATAGTCCACAAGAGAAAATAATAGCTGAATATATGAAAATGACCCTGTTCAGAAGTTTACATATGTTTGACTCTTAATACTGTGTTGTTACTTGAATGATCCACAGCTGTGTTTTTTTGTTCAGTGATAGTCATTCATGAGTCCCTTGTTTGTCCTGAACAGTTAAACTGCCTGCTGTACTTCAAAAACATCCTTCAGGTTCCACAAATTCTTTGGTTTTTCAGCATTTTTGTGTATTTGAACCCTTTTCAACAATGACTATATGATTTTAAGATCCGTCTTTTCACACTGAGGACAAATGAGGGACTCATATGCAACTATGACAGAAGGTTCAAAAACTCAATGGTGCTCCAGAAGGAAAAACTATGCATTAAGAGCTGGGGGAGAAAACTTTTGAACAGAATGCAGATGTGTGCATTTTTTCTTATTTTACCTAAATATCATATTTTTTTAATTTAGTACTGCCTTTCAGAAGCGATGGAAGATACTTATATGTTTCCCAGGAGAAAAAATAGGTTAAATTTGCTTTACCTTCAAATTCAAAAAGTTTTCACCCCCCCCGTCTCTTAATGCATTGTGTTAAATATCACATTTAGGTCAGTATTAAATAAAAAATGTCATGCATTTTGTATGATTCCTCTTATTTTGGTAAAATAACTAACATTTTACAGATTCTGCAAGGTGTCTGTAAACTTTTGACATCAACTGTGTATATACTGTGTATATATATATCAGTAGATCACTTACAAATTGTAGTTTGTTGCAGATTCCAAATTACATGACAAAAATTGTAGTTAGTAATGCAATCCATTAAATTATACGTTAGGTAATATAATACGGACTACTTTTAGATTACTTTTAACCAAACATGTTCATCTTGCACCATATTGATATAAAAATACAAAGAGAAAGCAACTAAATTCCATTTGTTCCTAATATCAACATAAGTTCTTTAATATTACACTGTGTCAAGGGGGTCCATGAGTTTAATTAAATGAATCATAAAAAATGTAAGACGAAAATAAGTCATTTTAAAATAACTTGAAATGTAAAGATGGAATGTTTTATTTGTCTACCTGCATGTCATGTGACAATTAACCGAACCGTGAACATGAAAAGTAGCTGTAATCTGATTAAAAGTGTTTTACAATGTGATATAATCCAATTACAAGTACTTAATTTTTTGGAATCTGATTATGTAATCCAGATTACATGTAATCACTTACTACTGTAAGAGATTAACCTACTTAGCGTAACACATTACATAATTCATCAAATGTATTACTAATTCTGATGTTTATGCCATTTTCCCTTCAAAATCATGTCACTTACTGGAGGATGATGTCATTACAGAGTTGGCTTTTGTTAATTAAAGGGATTTTGCACAATAAAAAAAAAAAAAAAAAAAAAAAAACTAAAGGTGGAAAGCCAATTGGAAGTATGTTCAGTTCACATATATAATAAGAATATTTAATTGCATTGCATGCTAGGAATGACCCAATGAATCTAGATGTAACTTGATGAATTGATGCATGTTTTTCACTTACTACCATTAATTTGACAATAGAAACAACATTAGAAGTAGAGCAGATAGTAGTGCGCTCAAACCAGATGGAAAGTTAGTATGAAACAGGCGAAAGCAGGTACCCTGTGCGAACGCTCCATAATGCTGGTCCTCAGCGAGCTATAAATAGCAAGTAACCATGGAGCTGGAGAAAGAAACGACTACTATTGCACATATTGATTCTTTGACAGAAAGAAATGATGTCAGTTTAATAATTGATGGTTTTTCTCTTCGCTTGTTTGTGTTGGACCATCTCCAGATGGAGAAACGATGATGATGATGATGAGATTTAGCCGTGCTGTAGAAACTGATATAAATATGGTGCCCCTGCAGGGAGAGACAGAATTGAGTATTAAATAACATTTCTACAATCTGTTGTTTCTCCTGGTGCCTTGTGGACCTAAAAACATCAGGAAGTTTGTTGTTTATTAATGTTATGTTATATTGCAAAACAGCTTTGAATAAGCCGTTCTTAGTAAAATTGAGGCTTTAACATAAGATCACTGTCTCACTGACTTCTTCCCGTAATTCCTCTTTTGAATCCATCGTCTGATGCTAAATAAGAGTCTATTCTGTCTGCTGAGGCCTGAGCATGTTATCGATATCTTGCGCTTCGCTCGAACAAAGATGAAAACATTTAATCAGCCATCCCTCGACTGGGAATGAAATGGGAGCAGAGTTCAATGGCGCGGACTCTGAAGTAGCGCGTAATTCCCGAGCCGGCCTCCATTACGGCATTATGCGGCGGGACCGCCGGCCAATGCATCGACCCATCTGCGGCCGAGATAAGTGGGAAATCAATGGCCATTGATTAAGATCAGACTGTTACTGTCAAGCTCCTCGTCCGGTGGCCAGATAAGGCGGGTTCGTGCGGTTCAGCCCAATAAATGAGTCGCTTGAGGCACGGGCCATCTGACATCTGATCGTGTGTAATATAAACTCTGACATTCTGTGACCCGACAGACAGAGCCAGTCACTTTAAGACCCATTCGGCTGTTTGTATGTATTAGTGCGGCCATTTGAGCTGATGTGACCAATGTAGAATTAATATTCTAATGATCTCAGATCTATCTATCTATAGATCTATTGGTAGATAGATGGATGGATGGATCCATTACATAAATTAATGGATCCATACATCCTTCCTTCGTTTTAATAATTCTATCCATTTTCTATCCATCATTCTGTCCATCCATCCATCCATCCATCCATCCATCGTTCTATCAATTATCCATCCATTCTGTTATTCTGTCCATCATTCTATCCAATCAGCCATCCATCTGTCATTCTGTCCATCCATCCATTTACCTTTCATTCCATCCATCCATCCATTCATTTTTCTATCATTCAATCCATTATTTCACCCATTCACCTTTCGTTCCATCCACCCACCTATCATTGTCATTCATCCAACATTCTAACATCCATCCATTCATTCATCCATCCATCCATCGTTCTGTCAATTATCCATCCATTCTGTCATTCTTTCCATCAATCTATCCATTCACCCACCCATCCATCCATCCATCCATCTGTCATTCTGTTCATCCACCCATTCACCTTTCGTTCCATCCGTCCACCTATCATTGTCAATCATCCATCCATCCATCCATCCATCTATAATTTTATCATTCTATCGATCCATTAATTTTCCATTCTATCCATCAGTCTGCCCATCCATCCATCCACCCATTCAACTTTCATTCCATCCGTCCACCTATCATTCTATAATCCATTAATCCATTCATCCATCCATCCGTCATTCAGTTCATCCGTCCATTCACCTTTCGTTCCATCCGTCCACCTATTATTGTCAGTCATCCATCCATCATTCTTTCATCTATCCATCCATCCATCCATCTGTCATTCTATCCATTCATCCATCTATGCATCTGTTATTCTATCAATCATCCATGCATTCTGTCATTCTATCCATCATTCTGTCATCCATCCATCCATCATTTTATCATTGTATCCATCCATCCATCCTTTAATTTTTCATTCCATCCATCCATCTGTCCATCCATCCATTCACCTATCATTCTGTTATCCATACATCCAACCACCTATCATTCTATCATCCATCCATCCATTTGTCATTCTATCCATTCACCCATTCACCTTTCATTCCATCCGTCCACCTATCATTCTATCATCCATCCATCTGTCATTCTGTCCATCCATCCGTACACACATTCACCTTTCGTTCTGTCCATCCAACCACCTATCATTCTGTCATCCATCCATTCATTCATCCATCCATCCATCTTTTTATCATTCAGTCCATCCATCCACTCATTCACTTTTCGTTCCATCTGTCCACCTATTATACTGTCATCCATCCATCCATCCATCCATCCATCCATTCATTTTATCATTTTATCCATCCATCCATTAATTTTTCATTCTGTCAATCTGCAATCCATCCATCCATTCATTCATCCATCTATCATTCAATCCATCCATCATTTTATCATCCTTCCTCTCATCCATCCATAATTATTTCCATTTATCCATCCATCCATGCATCATTGTATCATTCTATCCATCCACCTATTGTTCTGTCATTCTGTCATCCATCCATTTGTCCATCTACCCTTCCATCCACCTATCTTTTTATCATTCTGCCATCCATCCATTTATCCATCTACCAATCCCTTATTCTGTCATTCTGCCCATCATCCATTTACCTATCTTTTTATTATTCTGTCATCCATCCAGCTGTCCATCCATCAGTCAACCATCCATCCATCCATCCATCCATCTACCTATTGTTCTATCATTCTCTCTATCTCTTTCTGTTTATCCATCATTCTATCCACCCATCCGTTTTTTTAAATATAATTTTTTAAAACTTGACAAACTTGGTGTTTGAGTTACACACGTTTCTTTGAATTTCAGCTCGTTGAATTTAAATTAGAATTTTCAAATTCAGTGAATTGGAATTTTTAAATCAGTTTCGAAATCCGTAAGACCCTGTTGGAATAAAACACTTGAGCTGCACTATTTGCAGGTCAAAGGTCATGAGTGGCACTAAACCGAACATGGCAGGAAATGCATGCATTACAGTGATTTTACCGTAGTTTATAGATGTTTATATGCACAATGCACAGCAGAGACTGCATTTAATTAGGTTTCACAGTCGGAAGTGTCCATTTTATAATGGCGATCAATCACTTTACATCCCCTCAATGAAACCTCAAGCACTCACTGCAATTCAGTTCATCCATGAAGCGCAAATCTATATTTCACACAAGTATCTGTGCACTACACATGATTGCACCATAAACCAAGTGTGACAGCTAATTAAAGCCCTAGTGATGTCATGACGCTATCAGTCCCTCACACATCTAATGAACTGGTGTTGTCATATTTGTAGGCTCCTACTGCTCTCCTCGGTGCGTCCAGAATAATGTCGTCCTAAACGGACAGAAAAGACTTTCCCTGGAGAACAAAGATAAGCCAGAGATAGACGGACAGATAGAGGGGCAAGAGAGAAAGATCGCTTCAGAGACAAGGGCAGACGCCCACCCGCGCGCTCGCCCAGAGCGGAGGTCGTAATGTGAAGGCTGATGGGGCGTGATCAGAGAGAAAATGGTGAGAACCGTCCCACAATCCATCAGTCCTGCTTCAATCGATGTGTGTGGGTGTGAGAAAAAAACCTTAGTGTTCTTCTGTTCTCAGCCGTTTGAACACTAATTTGATTAAACCCCAAATTACTTACTATTAGACTTTGATGTATTGTAATTTAAAATATTATTTTTAAAATTTTGAATTCATATTATTAATACAATTTAGTGTAAAAAATGTCTACATTTTGGCAGCCTGATAATGAGTCATAAAGAAGTTAGAAATCATGTTTGGTAGTGGTTCCAGTAACAATAGTACTTATAATATTTTTGTGCAATTTATATATTTTAATATCTCAATTTTGGCAGTCTGATAAAATAATGAGTCCAAAAAAGTTGCAAGTCATGTTTAATGGAGGTTCCAGTAATAATAGTAGTTTTAATTAGTTAGTTTAATTAATTCAATTCAATTCAAATTTGTTTGTATAGCGCTTTTCACGATTCATATCGTTGCAAAGCAACTTTACAGCAAATTAATGTTTTTACAATATATTTAGAAGTAGCTTACTAGTGGTGACTATGCCAAGTTGATGTTAGTTTTTAAAGATTAAAAACTAACTAATTAGTTAGTTTTTAATCTTTAAAACAATTTTGTGTAGAAATATCTCAGTTTTAAGATTTTTATCAAATAGTAAGTCAAAAAGTAGCTATAAATCATGTTTGATGGTGATTGCAGTAGTTATACTTTTTATATTTTAATGTCTTAATTTTGGCAGTGTGATTAAAAAAAAAAAGTTACAAAGCACGTTTAATAGCAAATATTTAGTTATAAAAAAATAATTTAAAAATCATAAAAATAACGCCACACAACAGTGATTAATTAATTAATTTGTATTCTTTAGTTCACTTTGTTTTGCTTAGAAAAATCACAGTGTTGCTGTTTTTAATGACTTTTTAATCCAAACCTACACTATTGCAGTAATGAGAATCATTATTGAGAATGATAGCAATTATAAAAGCATTATGTTTTATGTATAATCTGTGAACACCTGAAGTGTCTTTATCTTTAAAAATACAACAGGTGAAAAGACAGCAGTGTGACAGCATTCATTACGTTTAATTAAGGCCTCACCTCCACACACACCTGACAATGACAGTCCTAGAGCTGTTCTTCCCCAGCCCAATGACTGTTTAACGTGACACATCTATCATTCAGTGTAAACCGTCTCTTACCCTCGATGACCTGCCCTGCAGAGTCACAGTCACACAAACACAGTTACTGCATTGAGAGGAAGCTCAGGTCAGGGGTTTCCTGGATGCTCATTAACCAGGTTTCAATTGTGTATCAGGTCAAGATTGGGAGGAACATGACTTTTCATTTTAATTCAGCACTTCTTCCAAATAAATCATCCGGCTGTCAGTCGAAATCAGCCGAAATGTTTTATTACTTCACAAACTTTCACAACAAGATTGCTGTCATATTACTGAGCAGCGTTTATTGAGTTTGCTGAAACGCTTGTCTGCCGTCTAAATGCAGTCTGTAGGAAATGTTTAAAACAGCATACTACAATACGATTTCTGAAGAATGCAATGTGCATGTGAATTTTCAGGAGACACTTCTGAAATATAATATAAAATATATTAAAATTTAAAAATTGCTGTTATTACTGAAATCAAACATGATTTCAAACTTCTTTTTGACTCATTATTTCACCAGGCTGCCAAAACTGAGACTGCAATTTAAAAGTTTCAAAATTTAAAAAAAAAAAAATAATAAATACATTAAATTGGATATAAAATATAAAAAGTAGTGTAATTACTGGAATTTCTATCAAACACAAACTGCCAAAATTGAGACATTAATATATATAAAGTACAACATATAAAATATAAAATATACCATTTTACTGGAATCACTATCAAACATGATTTCTTTTTGACTCATTATTTCATCAGGCTGCCAAAACTGAGACTGCAGTTTATAAAAATGTAAAATTATTTTTATAATAGCTGTTATTCTCAATAATTGTTCTAATTACTGTAATACTATGATTTTATTAAACCAAAATAAAGGTAGTACAACAAATAGTAGCATGAAATATGAATATATATATATATATATATATTTTTGCATTATTGTTATTATTCTCAATTATTTTCATTACTGTAATATTGCAGTTTTGCATTAGAAGGTAATTAAACATTTAATACTATGATTTTTATAAGCAAAATAAAGTACAATAAATCCTAACATGACATATGAATATTTTACTAATTAATTTTTATATAATGGCTGAAATTTTTATTTTATTTTCATGATTTTTGTATTGTTTTTATTGCTATTATTCTCGATAATTATTCTCAGTATAATATAGCAGTTTTAGATTATAAGGTAATTAAAAATTGTAATACTATGATTTTATTAAAACAAAATAAAGATAGTACAACAGATACTAGCTATTTATAATTAGGGTTAGGGTTTAAATTTAAAATGAATTCTAGCATGAAATTTGTAATTTTTAATGATTTTTTACATTATTAATATTTTTTTCTTGCTTAAAGATAGACTTTTTTTTTTTCTTTTTTTATTTTAACACTATTTTTCTCTAGGTTTTTACAAAATCCAATACAAATAAACAAACCAGAGAGAAAAAAATAATCAACTTCAGTTGCTTTAAGCAATAATTACACACTTCCTGTCTTTCTCCTTTCTTTTTTTTTCATACTCGACAGGTTTTATCATTTTTCTCAAGCACTGAAGAAATCTCTTTTTTCATGTTTTGTGTTATTTTTAGTATAATCTTACAGGATGACCCATTTTATACCTTTCATGAATAGTCTTGTCAAAAGATAACACGAGCATAAAAAGTACCGTGGTATTACCCTGTGTTTTTGTACATGGTACTGTAATACACTTTTATGTCATTTGATATCACAGATTCCCCTTTGAGACTTTTTTTTCCCTTTTTCTTTTTTTTATTGTATATCCTATTTCACTCATATGTGAAAGTCATTTCACTGTTGACCTAATTAAACTGTTTAATTGCAGATTTCTTAATGAAATTACCCACAACCTTGAATCAAGGTCCAAGTCGCTGTCACGTCTGAAACAGAAATCACAGCAAACAAGATTGTGATGAGTTTTTGTATTCTAGCATAACTTATTGTTGACTAATATTAGATATTGTAGTGACTTTAAATGTTCTGCCGGCGTTTTCTGATGCGAAAATGCATGAAAAGACTGGCATGATTATATCGCTCACAGCGCTTTATGGGACGAGTCATTTATCAGAGATTTACAGTGTTAGCATTCAGTGATTGAAACAGAAACCTCTTCCACCTCCAGCACATATGCGGCAGCTTAGTGCTAATATGCAGCAGACTGAGCGCATTAGACGAGCTGGAGAGGGAAAATAAAAGTCTGTGTGTGTCCTGAGAGGCCTGAGAGATTGAAAAGCAACTTTTGAACTTGATAAATGAGACTGAAGTCCTTCGCTACTAAACTCTGCTCTCCATTTGCCCCCAAACCCATTTCCAAGGTCTCGAGCGCGAGGCAAACGGCGTTTCTCTCTTGTGATCTTGTCTGTAATTGTTTACACGCCGCTGCGAGTGTGTGTGTACGTTCGACGGCGGAGATCTGACCCCTCTGCGGTGGATGTGTCCTTACATGGTGTTCCTCCACTCATGAATACTCACTTACTCATAATATTTACAGATTCACAGTTTGGACGGGAGGAACGTGCAAGCAGACAATAAACCAAACGCACAGATGATGTGTAAACTACATAGTTCTGGAAGGGAGCAGAGAATTGTTAGGGCACTGTTATGGAGGCTTGGTTTTAGATTTTAAACATGCAGCACTGAACTCTGAAGGAGATGCATGATGCTCATGTGATGAGGAGAGGACGGACAGTTTCTGGTGAATGTTGCGTTGTTCTCTTTATAACTTGAACTGGAATGCAGTGCACAGAGGAGCATTGTGGAATGCCCTCCAAAATGCACTTAAAAAAGAAAATGTATTTTGTACTATTTTTAATTTAATTTTATTTTATTATTACTTTACAGATGTTGTTTCATTGCCCAGGAGACTCTCAGTTGTATTATATAAACAGGAGAACATTTAAAAAAGGACATTTATTTTGTACTGTTTTTAATTTTATTAATACAATTAAATCTTTTAAAACATTATTTTATTTTATTTGATTTTTACTTTACTTTACAGATGTTGTTTCATTGCTCTCAATTGTTTTATATAAATAGGAGAACATTTAAAAAAGGAAATTTATTTCATATTATTTTTTATTTAATTTTTACAATAACATTTACTTACTTATTTATTTGTTTATTTTTATTTATTTATTTATTTATTTATTGCAGATGTTGTTCTGTCATTGTCCAGGAGACTCTCAATTGTGTTTTATTTAAATTCCTATAGGAGAGCAAAATTTATTTTGTATTATTTTTAATTTATTTTTTACAGTTTTATTTTATTTTATTCTTTTTTTTTAAACATATGTTGTTCTTTCATTGCCCAGGAGACTCTCAATTGTTTTAAGTAGGAGAGCATTTAAAAAAAAATTTTAATTAATTAAAATTTTATTTTATTTTATTTTGTTTTGTTTTATTTTATTTTATTTTATTTTACAGATGTTGTTCTTTCATTGCCCATTCTTTCATTTTTATTTCATTGGAGACACTTAATTGTTATATATAAATAGGAGAACATTTAAAAAGGAAATTTATTTCATATGATTTTTATTTAATTTTTACAATTACATTTATTTTTTTTATTTTATTTTATTTTATTTTATTTTATAGTTGTTGTTCTTCCATTGCCCAGGAGACTCTCAATTTTTTTAAGTAGGAAAACATTTAAAAAGGAAATTTATTTTGTAATATTTTTTTATTTAATATTAATTTTTACAATAAAAGTTGTTTATTTTATTTTATTTTATTTTATAGTTGTTGTTCTTTCATTGGCCAGGAGACTCTCTTTAGTTAAAGTTTTTCTTCTAATATTTATATTTTATTTTATTTCAGCTGTATTTCAGTTTCCAGAAATGTTTTTGAATATTTTTAGTTTTAGTTGACAATAACAACACTGGCTGAGATCTCAGACTTTTTACTGATTCTGATGTCTTGTTATATTAAAGCACATCTCTAGAAACTCTAGAGGAGACTAATATGATTATCGTAGTCTTTTTTTGACCTTGACTTAATCTTATTTCTGTCTAGGAGAAACAACTGCGATATTAAAGAGATTTCATGTGCTTCTGTTTTTCTATAGGTGACTTAATTTGTGAAGAGGTGACAGAGAGGCTTTGCATTGTCGAGCACGGATAAGCTCAGCATCCCTTTCAAAAGAGGAGCACAACTTTTTTAGCCGATCCTGGAAGATCTGGGTCAGATTTTAAAATACACACAAATACATCAGCAGAACTTTAATGCATTCAGGCCTGTAGTCCAAAACTGCACCATAGACAGTACACATGCTCATTTAAAGGGACAGTTCACTTCTATTATCATTTCTGACTCTCAGGACCTTCTTTCTCCTGTGGAGCACAAAAAAAGATGTTTAGCAGAATGTCCGTGCTGCTCTTTGCCATGCCAATTATGTGAAAGTTAATGCGTATGTTGTTAAGCTCCAAAATAGGACAAAAAGCACCAAGCATTTGATTTGGTTGTGCATTATATTTGATGCTTACTGTGAGGAACCGAACTGAATTGAAATCATTATGAACACAAATCCACACTGGAGCGACATGAAGGTGAGTAAATGATAACAGAATTATGACTTTTGGGTGAACCGTCCCTTTAAAGTACAAACAAATGCTGCACACATGCTCGTTACACAAACATTTACAAACACGGCCATCTGTTGTTCAGATCCATTGTTGCTTCATGCAATTATTCCAATTTCGCCTAAAACGCTGCAGATCTCAGAGGGGGGTAGATGCGTCCTTCATGCCTAAAACAACAGGAGCTCCGTGTGGTTTGGGCCATTGGCGTGATTGTTTGAACAAACAGACTGGCCCACCGCACATTTTTAATGCATCACCTCTGTTGCAGTGCAAGTACGAAAAAAAAGAGCGAGAAAGACATCCTCCGTTGCCATAAAAAAAGCAGCTGATGCATAAAACCTGAGCAGCATGCATTAGCACCAGGGATACGCACATCAGTATGCACGCTCACGTACACTTTGCACATGAGATCTTGGAAATGCATGTTAGTTTATGTGCTGGAAGTAGTGTTTCTTTGCTGGTTTTGCTTCAGGACCTAGATTTGACACTTGACACTGGAGCAAATGGTGACTCAGTAGTACAAATTACTTTACTCTTAGTCACTTCATGTATTTTTACTGTATGATGGCTATGCAATCTTGTAAAGACCAAGCTCTTTAAGAAGCATTAAAAAAACAACAATAACATTTAATTTATAAATGATTTATTTATTTTTTAATATATTTTTTTATTATTTTAAATTTAATTATTTGATTTCATACATTTTATTAATCAACTGTTGTTCTTTCTTTGCAGCAGAACAGTGTCATTTTAGTATTCTGTAATTTTATTGTGATTGTTTACTTTATATGTATATATATATATATATATATATATTATTTTTTTTATAGTTTTTGCTTTTTAAAAATATTTCTTAACAGTTTATTAATTAGTAGTAAATTAGTTAATTAGTAATTTAGTTTTATTTCCGTTTTATTTTTCAGTTAGTAATTTTAGTACTTCAAATTAAAATGATTTCAGTTCATTTCATTTATTTTATTTTATTTATTCTATTTTCAATTTAGCTAATAATTTTCATTATTTAGAGTTGTTTTTCCCAAATTAGTAGTAAATTAGTTTAATTAGTAATTTTGTTTTCTTTCAGCTTTAGTTTTCAGTTAGTAATTTTAGTGCTTTGACTTATTTCAGTTGATTTAATTGATTTGATTTGATTTGATTTATTATATTTTTAATTTAGCTAATAAATTTCATTATTTAGAGTTGTTTTCCCCAATTAGTAGTCAATTATTTTAATTAGCAATTTAGTTTTATTTCAGTTTTAGTTTTCAGTTAGTAATTTACTACTTCAACTTCAAAGTATTTCAGTTCATTTAATAACATTTTTATTTAATGTAATTTTATTTTTAATTTAGCTAATGATTGTCATTATTTAGAGTTGTTTTCCCCAATTGGTAGTAAATTAGTTAAATAGTAATTTAGTTTTATTTCAGTTTTAGTTTTCAGTTAGTAATTTTAGTGCTTTGACTTATTTCAGTTCATTTATTATTTTATTTTATATTTTGTTTTATATTTAATTTAACAGTTTAATTTTGTAGTTTTTTTTTAATTTAGTAATTTTAGTACTTCAACTTTAACTTATTTCAGTTCATTTAACTGAATATTTTATTTTTCATTTAGCTAATAATTTTCATTATTTTGAGCTGTCCCCAACTAGTAGAAAATTTGTTAATTGGTAATCTAGTTTTATTTCCGTTTTAGTTTTCAGTTAGTAAGTTTAGTACTTTAACTTATTTCAGTTCATTTAATTGAATTCTTTTATTTTATTTTGTTTTATTTTTTAATGTAGCTAATAATTTTCATTATTTACAGTTGTTTTTCCCCTAAAACAGAACAGACCTGAAACCAATTTTTCAGTTTCATCCCACCAGTTGAGCACCGCTGGTGTCAAGCTAGAAACACATTCCTCATATCCAGGAGTATGTGTGATGAAATACACACCCACACACATTTCACAATCATCTTGTGCAGCAAACTGTAGATAAAGGGCAATACTTTCAGACACTTCAGAAAAATAAGACCCACTCCCATCTTCTCGTGGGATACAGTGACCAGACGGTGACCTTGGATCGCTGGAGTGTCTCATATCTCTGTGAGAACAACACTAAGCCCTGCCCCCAATGACTAATTGACATATTGACTCCTCCCATCTGTAGCATTCAGCCTTCAGCAATTCGCAAACAAGAGATCTTCCCATGGAAAGCTTTAGGAAGTGGCTGATGCATCTTGTTTTCACATTTTAATGTCACGAGCTAAAAATGGTTGTCAAAACAGGAAAAAAGGATTTTGTTTTAAGGAACATCCTTTATCTTTTAGATCAGTGCAGTGCTGCGATTTGTCAGTTCAAGAGATGCATTTCTGCACTTTTGTTGTGCAATTTTATTTTTTCTTGTAGTGCACTTAAAATGTTAGTCAAGGTTTCATGCACCCAAACAGCCATGCCAACAGCCACTGCTTGCTAATGTTTGGCTATACTTCAATGAAGCTCATTTGTGCTATACCCATGAATGTGGGTATAACATCATGGTGGACAGTTTTGCATGGGAAAACAAGACAAACATGTAATTTTACAAATGCATTTGAAAAAAAAAACCCTGAGTTGTAATAACTAAATTGATTGATCAGTTAATTGAATATTTGAGAACGATTAATTTTAAATTCCTGGTTTCTGTGTTGCAACATTTTTGTGGTTGCGGCATTTTAGCTTCTCGCACCATTACTGTTTTATTTGCAGCAACAGCAAGCGTCTGGATGTGTCTGTAGACTCAGTAAAAAGACAATGAGTTGTGTGTTCAGCGCGGGTTGGCTACATTCCTACAGGCCATGCTGACGTGGAGTTAGAGGCCAGAGAATCAATATACAACACAGAAATCATTGACTCGCCTAAGGATGTGAAGAACCGGCAGTATATCTTCAGCCACTCGGAACGTTCCTTTACAAACACCTTTTGAGTTTTATAAAGCACTTAATCCGCCAGCCGTTTGGCACCGAATCCATTCCAGCGCTCGGATGCTGCTTCTTCTTTTAATTTGAGATCGATTACTGAGAGAAAGAAATGAGAAATTTAGAGTATTTGCTGGTTGTTGATGACAGTGAATGGTAGACGGTGAATGCAGCTGCCTGTAGTTCAGTGGCCTTCACGTTTACAAGCTTACAATGATAGCTCACTTGCAGGAAAATTAATGGTTTCAGAAGATGGAGAGGTCAGATAGGGGTCAGTGGTCACTCTGTCAAATGGGAGGTTAAGGAAGTGTATATTTAGGGGCCAGGTTGGTTCATACAAAGTGTAATGCTCACTTCTGAAGGCCATTTTGTTCAGATTTCATTGAAAAGTGTTTTTCTTTTGTTTTACAGCTTTCTTTTGAGCCTTCCTGAAATTTGGATCTGATCTAACAAGTACAGAAATCATCAAATGAGACCAAGATTTGGAAATAAGCCGAATTGGAAGTCTTTATTTTTGCAATATTTTACCCCACCAGCTAAAGGCCAAAAGGCATAAAAAACATGCCTGACAATTTGTATAAATAGCATAACTTGCCTTAAACTCATGCTTTTTCACTATATATTTCGTGAGGCCTGCAGAATATCGTGATTTACCAATTTTGAGGGTGTTCTGCAATTTTAAATGGATTCGCCTAATGTTTTTTTGCTTTTATTTGTGCTACATTTTTCCGATCTTCCGATCAAAATTGGTGCAGATCTTCTTCAGATGAATATTAACAGATTTCAGCAATTAAACTTTTTGTATTCAACACTATTTTCCAAAAACTGAATTTTTTAATGCAGATGCCAAGAGGAAAGTGACACTATATTTTGGCATTGCTTTATTCATATTGTCATGAAAGTTTATACGTGGCATTTTCACAATGTCCCGAGGTTGTAGCACCACCTACTGTTATGAAAAATGGAATAAAATACAAGAACAAGAAGTGTTTTTCTTTTGTTTTACAGCTTTCTTTGAGCCTTCCCGAAATTTGCATCAGATCAAATAAGTCGTAAATCATCAGATGAGACCAAAAGTACACCAAAACTTTTGGGGCAGCCGTAGCCTAATGGTTCTTTCCTTTCCTTCCTTTTCCAAAACTGGAGGTAAGTCTTTATCTTTGCAGGATTTTACACAAAAACTACATCGCCAATTGGCTAAAAGGAATAAAACATGCCTGACAGTTCAATCAATTGAGCATAACTTGCCCTAAAATCATTCTTTTTCACTTTTTAGGCCATTTTGCAATTTTTGAGGCCATTCTGCAATTTTTAATGGATTCGCCTACTGTTTTTTTTTTTTGCTTTTTTTTTGTGTTACGTTTTTCCGATCTTCACCTAAATTGGTGCAGATCATCTTCAGATGAATCTTAACAGATTGCAGCAATTAACCTTTTTGTATTCAACACTATTTTCCAAAAACCTAATTTTCTAATGCAGTTGTCAAGACTGCTGGGGCGCTATAACTAAACAAATCTTCCAAACTATACAATAGATGCCTTGTTTGTTTGCTCAGAGGAGATAGAGGCGTACGGAGGCCCAAATGTCGATGCTGATAAGCGCGGTTGGTTATCTTGCGGTTGTGCAGGTCTGCAGGGGACAAACCGCAATCAGCAGGTCATTAAGACGTTTTAGGCTCAGAATCAATATTTATAGTCATTAGTTACTGACTTCAACCAAACGAAGCCAAACCACACCTCTCATTACATCAGAGTTAAACAATCATTCATCTGCAGAAAAAAGGAGTGCTTATTTTGTAATTTAGAGTAATAGATTTCTGATTGTGTTGTTTATGTATTAGTGTGATGGAGAAGTGTGTATGTTTGAGAGCTGAGCTCTCGATACAGCTCAGAGAACTTCTCAGCACTTGGGTTAATCAATTAACCGGCTGGATGGGTGTAAACACACAAACACCGTCAGTTAATTCTGTGTGTTGTGAAGCAAAGACAAGAGAGCTGCCGAGGCAGCTGTGTATCATATTTTGGTAGCACATTCGGTGAACTTTGTATATATAAAACATCTCATTATCAGCTGTATGCTCTCAAAAATAATTGTTGTTGTGATGCATTCTAAGTTTACATATCAATAGCTAAAAGCCTTACAATATAGTGTTTTAAAAACAAAAACAATCCATGCAAACTTTTAAGAGATATAAAATAAGAAATTATATGTATGTTAGTATTAAATGTTTTCTTTATAATTTTTTTTTATTATATATTACATATTTTCTTTAGCATATATTAAACATTTTGCTTTAATTTTCGTTTTTTCTTTATAATTTAAAATAACAATATATTTCTATTATTAAGATATAAATGTAGAAATTATATGTATTAAATATTATCTTTATAATTTTTTATTATATATTAAATATTTTCTTCATTATAAAATATTTCATTTTAATTTTTGTATTTTTTTTCTTTTTAATTTAAAATAAAAATATGTATATTTTATTATTAAGATATAAAATTAGAAATTCTATGTATATATTACTTTTTATATTTTTTTATTATATATAAATTTTTTTCTTGATATAAAATTTTTTGCTTTAATTTTCTTTTTTTCTTTATAATTTAAAAAAAAATTCTTTGTATTATATATTATACATATTTTTACATATTTTCTTTCATATATATTAAATATTTAGTTTTAATTTTCTGGGGGTCCTTTTCTTATAATTTAAAAAAAAAAAAAAAAAAATAATATATATATATATATATATATATATATATATATATATATATTATTAAAGCTTTTTCCTTGTGCCAGCATATGGGTTTAGGAGGACATAAAGTTGAGTAAATAAAGACCAGACTTTCATTGAACTGTTTTTAACTATGACTACAGTATGTCAAGCAGATGTTGAACAACGTGCAACATTTGTATTTTGTCGCCGTCAGCTTTTGCCATGAAGCGCCGTTAAAGGTGTTCCAATAGAAAGTGGCATGAAAACACAGCTGGCCGGTCAATTGCGCTAATTTGTGTGAGAGCTGACTACACATGTACACATAAACAGAAACGACTTCATCAACGAGATTTGCATGCATGAGTAATAGAGGACGCGGCCCGCGCTGTTAGCAAAACGTCACGTCGCATTTAGAAACCACGTCCGCAGATGCGAACGCTCCGGCCTGTGTGAACTTCAGCTGATTAGCAGATCTGAGCTTTGAGGCATTTACAAGCGCATCTGCATTAGCGTACTTGCCTCGATTAATATTTTAGGCCGAACTAACATTGCGTATGAGCAGTTGTGTTAGTGAACAGCAGTAATTATTTAATCAAGATATAAAAGGACACTCATCCTTGAATGTGAAGGCTGTTGAAGAGAGTGATGTTTGGAAAGTATGGGATGCCTTTTAGTCAGTGATTTGTGTGAAATCCCCACTGATGATTTCTCTGTAAGGCAAAAAGCCCCAAAACAAAAAAAAAACACACCACTCCCACATTTCCAATTGAACCGCATGAGCCAAATGAAGCTCTGAGACTCTCGAAAGGGGAAGAGATAAACCCGCATGGAAGCAAAAAAACTTAAAGGTAGACCGGTTTCCTTTTGATACCTGCCGAGCACATCCGCCCAGCCGAGCTCAAAGGTCAGGAAAACATATACGAGCTTTCAGCAGGAGCATGATTTGATCCTGAAATGCATTCGACGTAAAAGAATATTTCACTCTTATATTCAAGGTCAAGTTTTTGGCTCTCAAAATGCATAAACGAACAAACAAATATGTTGGCGACAGATTCACAGACAAAAGGAGACAGATCTCCTGTGACCTGGACTTATAAATAGCCATCTGGAGCAGACGCTGTGTCTTTTATAAGCAAATTAAATCAGCGATGTCCTTTTCTGCCTATTCCACAGTAAAGAGAATCACTGAGAGCAGCTAATAATGTGTCGGCGCTTTGACAGCAAGGATGTCACCTGATCTCTTGTCCAACATAACGGCCTTTTTCTCAACACTTGACAATCCGGTTTTTATATATAATACAAGTTTTGGGGGCAGTAAGAAGTCTCTTCTGTTCATCAAGGCTGCATTTATTTGATTAAAAATACAATAAAATCAGTAAAGTTGTGAAATAATATTACAATTTAAAGTAAGTGTTTTCTATTTGAATATCTGTTAAAATGTAATTTATTCATGTGATGCAAAGCTGAATTTTCAGCATCATTACTCGCATGATTCTTCAGAAATCATTCTGATATTCAGATTTAAATATTAAATATATTTTTATATTTTTAATTATATATTTTTATATATTATATATTTTTCTTTATAGTTTAAAATAAAAATTACATTTTTATTATTAAGATATAAAATTAGAATTTATATATATTATGTTTTTATAATGTTTTATTATATTACATATTTTCTTTAAATTAAATATTTAGCTTTAATTTTAATTTTCGTTATGATTTTAAATAAAAAATATATTTTTTAATTAAGTTAGAAAATTAGAAATTATATGTATGTTTCAGAAGCATTTCTGATTATTATCATTGTTGATGAACAGTTGTGCTGCTTAATATTTTTGTAAAAACTGTGATTTTATAAATAGAAAGCTTAAAAAAACAAATGCATTTGTTGCATTTATTGTTTTGAAAAATGTTAATTATGTTTTGAGTTTTAGTAAGAGCATCAAACTCTGATTTCTCGCTATGTGACCCCTGTGAAATGTTGTTCGCCTGTTTGCAGAGGAAGTGTTGTTATTATTGTCACTTCGCACTTCTGTGCTCTTATTTGACTCTGTGGGCCATTAATAAGAACATAATGATCAGCTTTGCTGATGAAAACAGTTCAGGCACATAAATGAATGTGGCTGTAGGTGTTTTCCTCTCATTAGGACAGTGAATAATGTGCACACACAACAGCCACGGGGCTTCATTGAAATCTGATACACTGATATATGTTGCTTTCAGCTCAGTCCAACTTCTCATTCCTCTGTAGATCTGATTGATTTGCTTGTGTGCTGTTTTATAGTGTGAATGTACCGTCAACACAAGCCTGCACTTTGTTCCATGTTGACTGGTTTGCGGTATAAGTTTTGCCAGGGCATGTTTTTAAAGGCAAAGTTCATGCAAATATGAAAATTGTCTTGTCATTTCAAACCCATATGACATTCTTTCTTGTGTGAAACTGCACAGAGTTAATTTGCACATCTTGAGTCCTTTTTTTCCATATGAACGAATAAGGATGGATGCTTTTAAGCTAAAAAAAGAAACAAAAAGCACAGTAAAAATTATTGTAAATGTAGTTCATGTGTCTTCTGAAGCCATACAATGCTTTTTTTGTGAGAAAGAGAACAAAATGTCATTATTCACAGAAAATTACATCAAATGTCAATGGTCTTTTAACCAATTCTCATTGATGTGTCATGTTTGAATATATTTGAATGCTGATGAAATTTCATGACTATAGCTCTGGAAAATTTTTGGTGAAGACAGCCTAAATGTCAGTATATTTCTCAAATGATGCTATCATATGAATTTATTTATCTATTTATTTTGGAGCGTGGCAGTTGTTGTGCTCATTTTGTCAACGTTATTGACAGATTTTTATATATTTATTTTTATTGTGTGGTAAACCATTGACTTAATTTCAGTTTATGTCAGACTATTTTGATGCTTAATAAAATTAATCTATAAAATTAATGACAGGACCTTTCAAAAGTCATAGTATTTTTAATTTTTGTATCAAACTGTTTGTTTAATTTCAGTCTATTCACTCTATTTTGGTACTTTTTTGGTGCTTAATAAAATTACTATATAAAACGAATGACAAAATGCATAATAAAAAATATAGAAGATAGAAGAGTTGCTGTGTGTGGGTTTGTGGTGTGTTGGTGAGGTAACACTATTTCGGTTAATCTGGCATAAGAAAGAATTGTAGTAAAATAAACAACATAAATTGCCACAAATAGGATATTGTTCAGGTTGTGTTCAGGCAGCTAAATGTTACTTTTGGGGTGCTATTAAAGTTTAAGTCTATACAAATAATGACAGAATTATTTATTTTGTTGTGAACTATTTAATTTCAGTCTATTTAGACTTTTTTTAGTTTACTTTTGGTGCTTACTAAAATGAATCTATAAAATGAATGACAGTATTTGTCAAAAAATTAATTTTTCATTGTTGTGGAGAAAAAATTTGTTTAATTTTTGTCTGTTACATCTAATTTAAACTTTCTGTCCTTAAATGTTAGATGGAATGTTCATCTAACATTTTTTAAATGTAACTGCTTGTTTTAGAATGTTCAAAGAACATTCAAATGTAACATTGTTTGAAAATGCTAAAATGGAATGTTCAGTTAATGTTTTGAAAACTAAAAAAAGACTTTGTGAATGTATAGAGAATGGTAAAGCAATGTTAGAAAAACATTCTTAGAATATATTTTGTTGTTAATTTAGTGCTTTTTTGTTGCTTAATAAAATTAATCTATAAAAGTAACAACAGAATTTATCAAAAATAATGAGATATTTTATTGTTGTGGTGAGCTGTATTGACTAAAGGAAGATAAATCATGCAGTATGATTGGAATAAATCCACTAAGCAAACCGGTTGTGTTTCTCTCCCGCTAGGAAGCTGTATTAGCATTACAGAGCCGCAGCGCCGCGGGATCAAAGAGGCTTTGTCCTGTGAGGCGTGAGGGTCGCGCAGGTATGGGACAGACGCGGCCTGACCTCAGACTGCAGGGCAGCGGGGACACAATCTGCTCCGAGACCCACTCCTGTGCTCATCGGCCATGATTCGATGGTCACTGAACGAGAAGGCTGCTCTGTGAAGATACCACAGTGTCCCGGGGAGAGATGGGAAGGTTTGATAGCCGCGCACACGCTCACACGCGCCGGCACAGACGAGCGAGGGGCTGTTTATGCTTTTCCTCGCTGTGAGCCGCCTCTCAGATGTGCAGGAACGGTCGATAACCGAACATCCGTAGGAAAATGATGGCAGATATTTTTTCTATTTGCTAGTTTGCATTCTTAGAAGCAGGGTTCGTACAAGGTGCTTAAAGTGCTTGAAGTACTTGAATTTGACTTTTTGAAATTTAAGGCCTGGAAAACCTTTGAAAATAGCAATATTCGTGAAGAGGTACTTGCAAAAAGTGCTTACATTTTTGAAAGACAATGTAATGTAATTTTTTCAATAAGTACATTTCTTTTCACACAAAATTGACGCAATTCAAAAAACATCTTACTTTTTTCTATTATTTTAGTTGATGTCATAAAACTAACGAGCTAAGCCAGTAGTGGTACTGACAGTGTCGTCTAAACATGGCGCAAAAAGAGGAACAGATGAACCAAATCATTTGAGTGAGTCATTTAAGGAGCTCCTGACTTCTTTTCATTTCAAGCGATTCACTTGCAAAAACCAGATCAAATTAAAAGAGCCATTCATTTTCGAATTTCAACATCACTTGTAATGATTTTAAGAATGATTGCGTCACAACATGATTCTCTGCTTCGGGTCGCGCTTCGCGAATCATTTGATTCAGATCAGAACTTCATGTATTATGAATCATTTGATTCAGATTGGGACTTTGGAGCAGGTTGTTGAATCATTCTGCGAACTGACTGATTCACGTTTCGCGATCCATGCTCCAAAGTCCTGATCTGAATAATGATTCGCAAACCAACAGTGGTTTGCAAATTGCAAATCATTTAATTCGTGGAATGATTCAAGTACCCGTTACAGAGTTCTGATCATTTGATTTAGATTGGAACTTTGGAGCGGGTTCGCAAATATTTTGCTTTAGATCGGACCCAAGGTGCATGAATCATGAATCATTTGATTCAGATCGGGTCTTCAGAGCGGTTTCGCAAATCTTTTTTTCTTACACAGTAGTGCTTGAAGAGCCCCTGAAATTCCCGGAATTTTATTTTACAGTATCTGTACGAACCCCGTAGAACATTCTGGCAAGGTTCTTTCAAAGTTACGAACAAACGTGATGCTACTAGAATAGTCCGAAGTTATTAGGTTGTTAATAATGTTCTCAAAACATTAGCACAAAAACATTATTTATACATCGTTCATGAAATGTTTTTCATGAAAACACTTTTTAAATGTTACGTTGCTACTTTGTGCTAGGTGGTTTTTAGAATGTTGCTAGGGAAACGTGGTCAAGTTTAAATGTTACTACTAACTAGAATGTTAAGAGAACATTCAAATGTAACATTTAAAAATGATAAAATGGAATGTTCACTTAATGTTCGCTTAAGCATTTTTAAACAAAAAAGGATTTTGTAAACAATCAGAGAATTCTAAGAGATTCTAAAATATCTACTTTGGTCCACGACTACAGTTAAAGTAAACTACTCTTAACTCGTCTCGGTGGACTGTCTGGCCACTGTGGTCAACTTTTAGTGCTCTTATTTGGATAAATGGCGTACCACAGGTTCATATGGAAGAAATAAGTCTCCGATAGGGGATTCATTAGCTCAAATCCTCCTAAATTGCAATGCTTCAGAGTAAATTGGAAATGCAGCACTTGATGCTGATTAGATGAGAGACTCCAGAGCAGAAGAGCAGACTGACTCATCTGTTACACAAGCCAGTCTGGACTGCAGTACACGAGTCACATGACATCATTTCAGCACGTCTGATGTTCACGTATTTGATATGGGCCATTAGTTGCGTTTATGAACGTTGGTGGAGATGTTGAGGTTAATTTAAAGTGCCTGAGGATACTGTGTAAATAGCATGGTATCATAATCGTTCAGTACTGTAGTGTGGAGTTAGTAAGATTTTTTAAATGTTTTTGACAGTTGCCTTTTATGCTAGCCAAAGCTGCAGTTATTTCATAAAAATACAGTAATATTGTGAAATATTATAATTTAAAATAACTGTTTTCGACGTGAATATATTGTCAAATATAATTTATTCCATTAATGCAAAGCTGAATTTTCAGCATTACTATTCCAGTCATCACTGATCTTTCAGAAATCATTCTGATTTGATTCTTAAGAAATATTTTCTCAATGTTGAAAACCGTAATACATTATAATTTTTTTTCAGGATTCTTTGATGAATAGACTTCAAAAGAACAGCATTTATTTTAAATAGGAGTCTTTTGTAACATCATAAATGTTCTTACTCTCACTTTTGATCAATTTAATGCATTCTTGCGGAATAAAATATTAATTTCTTTTTTAAAAAAAAAATCTTACTGACCTCAATATTTTGGTAGTGCATCAAAGTTCTGACTTTAAAGGTTAAGCGGTTTGTTTCTGTGACAGTAGTAATTCCAAAAATGCCGCTAATTTCAAACAGGAATTCCGAACACTCCCTCTGTCTCCCATTGGTCTGCCAAACAGATATCCCCGCCCCCAAACACATGCTATTGGCTGAGCCAATGTTGCTGTGTTACCTAAGCTCTAAATGCCTTTCTTGCGTGTCTCTGCATATTAAACTAGAATAGTAAGCATTACGAAAAGTATTTGACTCAAAATGTCTAGGTGTTGGTCCCGTTAAGACTCGGGTTTCCCTGCCTCTGCACTCGTGAATATATGCTGGATATATCTGTCATTGTTGCACCATTTCCTTCAGTAATAATACACAAGTTAATGGTGACTTGCCTCATGTGGTTCTTTCCTGACGTTACAAAAGGTCAAGATTTCCTAATTGTTGGAGATCTTGCACAGTCATTCTTGTGGTGGTTGTGTAAGAGTGTGGGATGCATTTCTTAACAAACAATTCTCCTGATACCAGTTCACACGGTCTGCCGTGATGCATCACTGGGTGGATTTGTCAATGGACAGTATAACTAGTGCAATAGTTGTCTTGTGTACTCTCTTGATTGCAAACGGCCATAGATTGGACCTGAGCCTGTCTTTTGGCTTGGACTCATAAGAAGCCAAAAGACAATTGTAGTGGCGAGTTTTGCATGGGTTTTTGTTGTATAGGGGACTGAAATGAGTGACATTTTGGAAATCAGCCGTGTCAAAAAAAAAAAACATAGCTAACTTCTCCATCTGCATGCGTGCCATGCTTTGACTCCGTTCCTCTGAGCAAAAGAGGGTCAATACATGCTAATAAGATCCGAAACGCTGACGGCCAAAGAGGCAGTGGGCAAATGCCAGCGTGATGCCCCGGAGCACTAAGTCATATTTACCCTGCGACTCTGCAAACGGCCATACCTCAGCACAAAACGCTGCGCGGGTTCATCAGGGATGAGCACTATAAGCAATTTCTGCTACTCAACATTGAGCACCATGTAATCTTTCCCAGGTGTAGCGTTCTCCAATTCCTGAATGACTGATCTATGACGCTCTTGAGAAGCCCAAACCGCTACTACACGAGCTGAAGTACCTCAGTGTAGGAGATGTGCTTGAGTTTGCGTTTGTTGATGTCTGAAGAGATTTATAAAGGCCTGAGGGCTCCATGAACCTCTACATTCAACACAAAGGAGTCATTTAGCAGATGCTTTTATGCACAGCAGCTTGCCGTACGTTTATTAGAGGTTTAGTCCGTCTAGAGCAGACTGAGGTTAAGTGTCTTGATCAAGGTTGTAATGATGATAATGAATGAATCATTGTCTTTAAAAACTAATTCTTCTTTTACTGTCAGTCTGTGAATTATTAATGGGTATTTTTTAGGTTAAATTGTTGTACCAACAAATGATTCTTTTTTTGAGTGAGTCATTTGAATCATTCAACTGATTTGTTCAAAAACACTGATTCATTTTGGAATTATTCAGGTGGCTTTATTAGTGAATCATTGAATCTTTCATTCAACCATTTCGTTCTTAAACACTGATTGATTGATAAATGAAACAAGTGACCATATTTATATGTGAGCCACTGAATTATTTATTCAACCTATCCTTTCAAAAACAGTAATTAATTCAGGAATGAAACAGTGACTGTATATGTGAGTGAGCCATTGAATCATTCATCCATTTAATTCATTCATAAATGTTGATTCTTTCATTCATCCAATTCACTCAAAAACACTGATTCATTCAGGAATGAATCAGCTGACTTTATTAGTGAGTCACTGAATTTTTCATTCACCCAATTTGTTCATAAAAATGATTTATTCAGGAATGAAAAAAGTGAGTGCAAGTCATTCAATCATTCATTTAATTGAAAACAGACTCCTTCAGGAATAAATCAAGTTACTTTATCATTTACCTGATCTGTTCAAAGATAAGAATGAATCATGTGACTTTATCAGTGAGTCTTTTGAATCATTCATTCAACTGCTTTGTTCAGAATGACTGATTCATTCAGAAATTAAACAAGTGATTGTATATGTGAGTGAGTCAATGACTCTTTTTCACCGATTCGTTCAAAGACAATCATTTATTGAGGAATGAATCAAGTGACTTTAATAGTGAATCATGGAATCTTTCATTCAGCGATTTTATTTTTAAACACTGATTGATTCAAAAATTAATCAAACAACTGTATATGAGTCATTGACTCGTTCATTTAACCGATTCATGCAAAGATCAAAGAATCATTCTTTGGGGAATGAATCAAGTGACTTTAATAGTGAGTCTTTTGAATCATTCATTCAACCAGTTTGCACGAAAACACTGTTTCATTCAGAAACTAAACAAGTGACTTTATATATAAGTGAGTCATTGACTTATTCATTTAACTGATCTATTCAGAGACAATCATTCATTAAGGAATGAATCAAGTGACTTTAATAGTAAGTCTTTAGAATCATTCATTCAACCAATTTGTTCAGAAACACCGATTCATTTAAAAATTAAACAAGTGACTGTATATATGAGTCATTGACTCATTCATTAAATCGATTAATTTAAAGACAATCATTCATTGAACAGTGAATCAAGTGACTTTATTAGTGAGTCTTTTGAATCATTCATTCAACCAGTTTGTTCAGAAGCACTGATTCATTTATGATGAGTCATAGAATCATTCATTCAGAATGAAACAAATTTATATACAAGTTTATTAAACCAATTAATTCAAAGACTCAGATTTATTCAGAAATGAAACAAGTGAATCTTTGAATCGTTAACTCCAACATACAGTCTCAGTTCTTTTTCATAAAGCTCACTTTTCACAGTTCATTCAATTCCCAAAAGATAAAATCAAATCTTGCATATTTTTTCCCCGTTGATGTTCCTCTTTCAATCAAAAGTGCATTCAGCAAGAGAAAATGGCTTGTGAGCGTTTGACTTCATGCCCTCAAGAGCGTCTCTCAGTGTCAGCTCTGAATTAGTCAGCAAAAGCGGCGTGCATGTTGACTCAGAGCTTCGCTCGTAAACACAGGAGGGCAAACAGCGTTTTATCTGTTCGCTTAACACTGTGTGTTCTCGTCAGACGGGTCGCTCAGGTGCCGGTCCGTTCACGCTTTCCCCCCAGAGCGCTTTCTGCTTAATCACAGCCGCTTGTGGAGCACCAGTTAGCGTTTATTCAAGAAGAAACTCATTAGCCTGCAAGAACAAATTGCATCTATTCATGCAACAGCAATTAAATTCAGAAAGAAAATGATATTGTGTTAAAGAGAAGGTCCCGCTCGCGGCTGAGCGTACAAAATCACGCTGCAAATGTGAATGGAGGCGCTAAATGAAGCCACGGCTGTTGGCGACTGCTCAATGCACCCTTAAAAGGTGTGAATGGATGACTAGGGGAAAAAGGAAGCGTGTGCGAATATGCGGCCGCTGAGAAGGTGTTGTAAGAGCTGTGTGGGACCAGTGTCTCTCCCTGCGCCGTGTGTGTGTGCGTGTGCGAACAGAATGCTAATTGGCCACCAGGCTTCATGTGGGCAGGAGGCGACTCATTAGCGCTGCTGCATCCGTATCTGTGCTAAGCTGCCGTCGAGCTCCGTGGCTCTGGGTGCCGTCCAGCTTCTAGATGCCCCGAGGAGAGAAGAAATGGAGACGTGTAACGAGCGCAGCCTCGGCGTGAAGTCTCGCTGTTCATCTCATATTAAGCATCCTCACCGTTGATCTCCGAAAGGTCTGTCCAATCGGTCACGATCGGGAACCGTCCGCCCATCTGCTGAGGATGTTGGCCCCGGGCCCGGAAGTCAACAAAACGGCCCGTGGGAACAGAGTGACCTCCACGCTGAATGCCAGCGAACACGCCGACACGTCCTCCCCGGCGATATGACAATGGAAAACATGGCCTCCGAATGGGATAGCCAAACAACATCCTGCGGTTAAAGATGTTTAGTTAAATTAGGCCACGGATCGTGACAATAGCTTTGTTTCATAACCCAGTGAGCTTTTATTGGCAGCGTCCTAAATGAAGTTGAACCTTGTAGGTAATTGGAAACGCTCTGCATAGGAAGGAACTTTCAAGTCCATGGGAAAAAATGTTTTAACTGAAATTAGTGTAGCTACTATCCCATAAAAATGCACATGTAGAAAAGTTAGAGATTCTATTCTATTCTGTTCTGTTCTATTCTATTCTATTCTTTCATTTTTCAGAATATACTTTCAATATTTTTGTATTTGTAGTTTTGTGTGTGTCTGTGTGTATATATATTTAAATATATATATATATATATATATATTTAAAAATACTAATAATATTGTATTTTTTTAGTATATATTAATATATCAGTATTTTTATATTTGTATATTTAAAAATATTTGAAAATAAATTATTTTTTAAAATTAAAAACAAAATATTTGAAAATAAAATTACGTTTTGGATATATATGATATTGTATATTTTTTAGTATATTGTATTTTTTAGTTTATACTTATTTCAGTATTTTGTAATTATATGTTTTGTGTATTTTTGTATTCGTATAGTTAAAAAATATTTTAAAATAAATTAAAAAAATGAAAATAAAATTGTATATAGGATTTCCATTGTATATTTTTTAGTAAAGTGTATTTTTTAGTATACACTTATATTTCATATAATATTTTTGCATTTATATTTTTTGTATATTTTTGTATTTGTATATTTAAAAAATATTTTAAAATAACATTTAAAAATGTACAAATATATGAAATATTTGAAAATAAAATTGCATATAGGATATATATTTACAATAATGTTAAACATAGCACATTGTATTATATTTAAAAAATACAATATAAATATGCAGATATATTATTGTGTGTGTGTGTGTGTATATGTATATTTTTATATATATATATATATATACATAAATTATATATTTTATGATATAATTTTTCAATGTTTTATACAATCACAATGCTTTATATAAAATATTACAAATACTGGAAATATACAAATATATACTGAAAATAATATTGTATAATATAAAAAAAAATCCTATTTTTTTAATAATAATAAAATATTTTTTAGTATAAACTTTCAGGGTTTTTTATTTGTATTTTTTGTATGTTTTCTATAAAAAATACATTTTAAAATAAATTTTAAACATACAAAATATACAATATTTAAAAATATAATTACATATAGAATATTCATTATATTTAAAAGAATGTTAAACATATATTATATTATATTTAAGAAATACAATAGCAATAGTTAAAATATTATATTTTATTGTATAAAAAGCATTGTATGTTTCTTTGCAGTACATATAATCTGAGTGATAAGAATGCTTTAAATATTTAATTGTGTATGTGTGTGTTTGAGTGTGTGTGTGTATCCAACGCATAAAAATACACAAAAATAAAATGTTGTGCATTTGAATTGTGCTGATCTCAGTGAAAAATATGTGGGATTGCCTTCACTGGAAGGAGCATGAAGTCCTTCCTTAAGAAAGCTGTTTCAGAAGGCAGTATAATCCTGCTGCCTGCTTTTATCAGCAGTGTTCTCTAGGTAGGCAGCACAGTGGGTTTTGGATCTAATGGCTCACTAGCTGGAGCTAATGTTTTAAAGAAAGCAATGGAGCATTGGAGACCTTTGTTGGTCTTTAAAGGAAATTGTCTGACAGTTTGAATCTCTCATTATCTCTTCTGTGCATGATCAGGCCCTAATCGCGCAGGTTTAACGAGCTTATAAAAGCAACTGACATGACGGATTGTTCTTTTCATTTAAAGCAACGCAAAAGCCGCCACAATCCGACAGTCTCTGCTAGCGCCACTCTGCTCTGCTTACTGTAATGAAAGGCTCTGACAGATGTAATATTCCAGAAAGATTGATTCGGTGCTCAGATCACTCAGAATGTGCATGCAATATAAATCGAGCGATTTGAAATAAAGTAGAAAATATTATGTTTAAGCAGAGTCTACATTTATAAACCACAGCGCTCTGTGTATTTTGTAGTACTGCCTAAATGTTAAACGGTATGGTTCTTATCTTTCTGAATGTTATAATGGCAGCCTTTGCGATGTACAGCAGTTATTCCCGGGTGAAATCCAGGCATGTGTTTTTATGATAACGCTGAGATCTGCTGCTGCTGCTCAAGAGAAAACTAATGCCTTAAAATATCAAAACAGTTCAGGAAAAGCTGTTCAAAATACACGATAATGGTATTTCAATGTTTTGTTTTCTTCCTATAAGTCTTTTTACAACTGTAAACATCAAGGTGTGTGTGTGTGTGTCTGTGTGTGTGTATAAACAGTACATATATATATATATATATATATATATATATATATATATATATATATATATGTAGCTTGATGTTTACAGTAGTAAACTGACATACAGGAGGGAACAAAAAATGAAATGTATTTTTATATTTGTTTTAGTTTAATTTAGTTGTTTTTTCCTTTATATTAGTTTTTCAAAAATGTCTAAATAGTATTTATTATTTTTTTTATACATTTGAATTATTGTAGTACTTAAACTTTAAACAACGAAATATAAAATGAGAAATCATGTATGTATTAAATATTTTCTTGATATATTGTTTTTATTATATATATATAATATTTTCTTTATTATGTATTAAATATTTTATTTTCATTTTCATTTCTTTTCTTTCTTTCTTTCTTTCTTCTTCTTCTTTCTTTCTTTCTTTCTTTCTTTCTTTCTTTCTGTTTTTAAAGGTTTTTCCTTTTGCCAGCATATGGGCTTGGAAGGACATGAAGTTCAAAGCATGTATATATTAATGTTATCTTTTATTTTTAATATTATTTTAATTTTCTTTTTTTTCTTTATTTAAATTTTTTATTTATTTATTTATTTATTTATTTATTTATTTTTAATGTCATCTTATGTCTCAAATATTTATATTATATTTCTAAAATATAAAATATAATCAATTTTCTACATTATGTATGTAAATATTATATGTACTATTTTATCTAATTAATGTAATACATTATTATATATTGTAACGTAACTGTATAATATTTATTATTACAATATTTTATATTTAACATTTTGTGTGTATATATATATATATATATATATTATATATATATATAATCTTTTAATTCTTGTCTTAAGTATTTATATTACGTTTCTAGAATATAAAATGCAATACAACATTGTTTATATAGTGCTTGTACATTATGTATATTGTATATGTACTATAATAATATATAATTTATGTTCTACATTATATTTAATATTTTTTGTATTTTATGTACTGTATTATCTAATTATTTATTTATATAAATATAATATAATATAATATTTAATTATATAAATATAAATATGTATCTGTTAAGTATTTATATTATGTTTCTAAAATATAATACAACAAAACTTTTTAGTGCTCATACATTATGTATGTATATTGTATATTATGTGTACTGTAATATATTGGTAATATATTTGTAATTGTATGTTTTACATTATATTAATAAATATTATACAATTATATATTTATTTTTTATAATTCTTTGTCTTAAATATTCATATTATATTTCTAAAATATAAAATAATTTGTATTTATGTTTAATTTATTATAGTGTAAAATCTGTCGTTTATGTTCTACATGTTTACATATTAAAATATATAGTTGCATAATTTTTTATCATTACCATATAATATTTCTTAAACAGAAAACAATATTTTATATTTAACATCCTAAAAGTATATGTAATATTTTATATCTGTCTTTAATTTGATATATTGTGTAATACATAAGTGTAATATTGTATAATAGAAAATTGTAAAAATATATAACCCTTGTTAGGCAGCTCACTAGGTTTTGTAACAGAGCTTTCGAGTCTGAGTGATATCGAGTTCTGCTCTCACACCTAATGTGCCAGACAGATATGGATCTGTGTAAAATGTTTGTCCAATTACCCTAACATGTGATATCAATCTGCATATCAGATATCAGAGATACAGTTGGCATGCTAAATAGCTCATAAGCTGCCTTCGCTGTGATCGTAATCCTCTCATTAACAGCTCGTCCATGCTCTGATAGCAGCACAACCTCAGACTCTATACTCAAACGTAATCAATAGCATCTTTGAGGGCGACAAACGTATAAAATGCCATGTTTTTAAACAGTTTTCTCTAAGAAAAGGACATACAAAGACATGTTACTTACTCTTTTGTTGACCGCCTTGTGTGTGTTTGTCTGAATGTTGTGCGTTTTGCAGTCTCTTGGATTTGGGGGTCGAGTTGGGCAATCGATACCAAACAGAGGCTGTGAGCAATTAATCGTCTGCTCCATTACCGTGGTGCCAGCCAGGAATCTTAAGCTAATGATGCTGGCGATTGGTGGGCAGCTTGTGTGTGGAGAGGGAAAATAGCAATCAATACCCAACAAAGCTCTTTAAAAGATGATATGTAACTCAATAAGATCCGTAAGAACCTAGGAACCGCGCTATACTTTTGTTTCTCGATAATACACCACTTTTAGTGATGCCGTGTACGTAAATAGCCAAGCCTCTTTCAAGTCGAGCGGATAGCGTGACTCCATTAGTGTGAAGATTTCTCTCATTAAAGTTTCCTCATACCATCGAGTGCCACATTTCATTGCCTTGGAAATCATTTGTGCTCTTTAAAACTAATGAAAAGGTCATTTCTATATGCTCACACATAATTATGAATGTTCTTAAGATGCCGGTGAAAAGAAAAGCGTGATAACATGTTTCCGAGCTGAATCAGGTGAAGTGGAGTGTAATATGAGAAAATGAATAGATAAAAGCTAACTGAGATATGGCAGATTTTTAGCCTACTGCTGCCATTGGAAATACAAACATTACATTCAGTGAATCTCCTGCTTCTCACATCTCCTCTAAGATTTTTAGAAGAGATTTTAACAGTGCACAGCAAAAAAAAACAAATGAGGTCTTTTTGATATCTCGATTGTTGCTCTTGGACAGCAATGAGATCAAATGGAAACCAAATTGAGTCCCATATATTTTACATGAGAAAAGATCTCAGATCTCTTTCATGTCTCAAAACTTTCTTTTGGACGGCAGTGAGATCAAATTGAGTCCCAGACATTTTGACTGAGAAAAAACGCAAGTTATCTCACTTGTGTTTCTCAGTTTTTGCTCCTGGACAGCAGTGAGATAAAATGTCCAAATTGAGTCACAAATATTTTACATGAGAAAAAACCTTAGCTATCTCACATATGTCTCTAGAGTTTGGAAGATGTGTGTCAAACTCACTCCTAGGGGACAACAAAATCCCAAATGAGACCTCTTTGGTGTCTCAATCATTGATCCAATGGACAGCAATGAGATCAAATAGAGTCCCAGACATTTTGACTGAGAAAAGACGTTAGTTATCTCACATGTGTCTCAGTTGTTGCTCCTGGACAGCAATGAGATCAAATGGAGACCAAACTGAGTCCCAAATATTTTATATGAGAAAATACCCTGGTTTTCTCATCTGTGTCTCAAATTCGCTCTTAGGGGACAACAAAATCCCAAATGAGATCTCTTTGATATCTCAATTCTTTCTCCTGGACAGCAATGAGATCAAATTGAGTCCCAGACGTTTTGACTGAGAAAAGACACAGTTTATCTCACATGTGTCTCAAACTCGCTTGTAGGGGAAAACAATATCCCAAATGAGATCTCTTTGAAATCACGATCGGTGCTCCTGGACAGCAATGAGATCAAATTGAGTCCCAGACATTTTGACTGAGAAAAAACGCGTTATCTCACATGTCTCAGTTGTTGTTCCTAGACAGCAGTGAGATCACATGGAGATGAAATTGAGTGCCAGATACTTTCCATGAGAAAAAAAACTCAGTTATCTCAAATATGTCTCCTCTAAAGTTTGGAAGATGTGTGTCAAACTTGCTCTTAGGGGACAACAAAATCCCAAATACGATCTCTCTGATATCTCAATTCTTTCTCCTGGACAGCAATGAGATCGAATTGAGTCCCAGACATTTTGGCTGAGAAAAGACACAATTTATCTCACATGTGTTTCAAACTCGCTCATAGGGGAAAACAAAGTCCCAAATGAGATCTCTTTGAAATCACGATCGGTGCTCCTGGCCAGCAATTAGATCAAATTGAGTCCCAGACATTGTGACTGAGAAAAAACGCGTTATCTCACATGTGTCTCAGTTGTTGTTCCTAGATAGCAGTGAGATCACATGGAGACGAAATTGAGAGCCAGATATTTTATATGAGAAAAAAACTCAGTTATCTCAAATATGTCTCCTCTAAAGTTTGGAAGATGTGTGTCAAACTCGCTCTTAGGGGACAATAAAATCCCAAATGAGATCTCTTTGATATCTCGATTGTTGCTCCTGAACAGCAGTGAGATCAAATACAGTCCCAGACATTTTGACTCAGAAAAGACGCTAGTTATCTCACATGTGTCTCAGTTGTTGTTCCTGGACAGCAGTGAGACCAATGGAGACCAAAGTGAGTCCCAAATATTTTACATGAGAAAAAGCCTTAATTGTCTCATATATGTCTGCTCTAGAGTTTGGAAGATGTGTGTCAAACTCGCTCTTAATGGACAACAAAATCTCAGATCTCTTTGATATATCATTTGTTGCTCCTGGACAGCAATGAGGTCAAATGGAAACTAAATGGAGTCCCAGATATTTCACGTGAGAAAAGTTCCTAGTTGTCTCACCTTTGTCTCAAACTCATTCTTAGGGGACAACAAAATCCCAAATGAGATCTCATTGATATCTAATTTCTTTCTCCTGGACAGCAATGAAATTAAATAGAGTCCCATTTTGACTGAGAAAAGTCTTAAGATGTCTCACTTGTGTCTCCTCCAGTGTTTTGAAGAGATTTTAACAAAATCTCAGGTCACTCTTAGGAGACAGCAAATCCTAATTGAGATCTCTTTGGTATCTCAATTGCTTCTCCTAGACAGAAATGTGATTAAATGGAAACCAAATCAAGTACCAAATATTTTACCTAAGAAAAGACCTCAGTTATCTCACATTAGTCTCTTTCAGAGTTTTAAACAGATTGCCACAATGTCTCAAACTCAATCTTAGGGGACAACAAAAATCCCAAATGAAATCTCTTTGATCTTTTAGTTGTTTGTCCGGGACAGAAATAAAATCTAATGGAATTCCAGATATTTTACCTAAGAAACAACCACAGTTATCTCACATTTTTATTTTAATTTTTGATACAGAATTTTAAGAGAAGCATCTGAGACAACGTTGATATTAAATAGAATGCCATGATGTGAAATATCAACCTCTGATCAATAAGATTGTCCTTGGGTTCTCAAGATGGGAAGTACTGCACTTCCTTGTTGACTAGATTCGTTTTTTAACATTGCAACAAAGCTTTCAAGTGTACTATTTCTGTTGTCAAACATGCTGTGTGGAATGAGAAGTAAATATTAATGCAGATTTGTTTTTGATTTATAGGCTGATGCTGTGCCATGTGGCGAGAGCACAGATGACAGGATTCCTTGTGTGAAAGTTGCGGCCTTCATCCAGACTGCGCAATTTACGCTGACTTAATGGCGTGTGAAATCAAAGCGTGTAGACCAAGATTGTACGTTTGAGTCTGACCTCTTCTGCTCAAAGCTAAGAAGTAGCGGACGACCTTTTCTGTTCATTTCGTTTTTCAGCGTCAGGTTTGATTGGAGTGGGAGAAAAAGAGACATTAAAGGAAAATTCAGTCTTTGGGGGAAAAAAAGCTCCGGATAAATATTTCTCATGGATGAATATTTCCACCCATCTCTTCTGCTTCATAAAGTACCTATCTTGAGGGTGATCACAAAGCTCTGGCTTAGGAAAAGGAATTGGAATAGAGATGGAATAATGCAATTTTATGGAGGACGTGTGACTTCAGGGGAGAGAGATAGAGAGAGAGGTGGAGCAGTGCATGGAGGGAGGAATCGCTAATACAAAAGCTATCTCAAAATGTGAAAAAAGCTGCTAGCTAGCCTCACATGTTGCTAGGAAAAGCAAAATCTGCTATCTAAACTTTTAGACAGCTTTTGTGTTCCTCCCAAGAAAGCTATAGTAAGTGGGTTTGTGAAATGTCATGAATATATGAATCAACAAGCTTTGTTTTTTGTTTCAAAGCCAGAGACGGAGACCAGATGGTGACTTTTTAGTATAGAAACTGCACAGCAACACCCTGACAACTATCCAGAGCACCCTAAAAATGTCATGGCAACCACTAAAATGTTTTAGAACCACCACACAAAACACTTTAGAAACCACATAGCAATGGCCTGGCAACCTCCCAAAACACTTTAAATGCATAGCAAGAATTAGAAACAGTCAGAACACTTTAGTGATGGCATAGCAACACCATGGAAACCACCCAGAAAACCTAAAATGCATAGCAAGCTTTAGAAACAGTCAAAACACTTCAGTGACTGCATAGCAACACCCTGACAACCACCCAGAATGCCTTAAATGCATAGCAAGCATTAAAAACAGTCAGAACACTTTAGCGACTGCATAGCAGCACCCTAGAAACCACCCAGAATGTATTAAATGGATAGTAAGCATTAAAAACATTCAGAACACTTTAGTGACTGCATAGCAACACCCTGGCAACCACCCAAAACACCTAAAATGCGTAGCAAGCATTAGAAACAGTCAGATCACTTTAGTGACTGCATAGCAATGCTCTGGCAACCACCCAAATCACCTAAAATGCGCTGCAAGCATTAGAAATAGTCAGAACACTTCAGTGACTGCACAGAAACACCTTGGCAGCCACCCAGAACACCTTAACTGCATAACAAGCATTAGAAACACTCAGAACACACTATAGCAACCGAATAGCACGCATTGGCAACCACCCACAGCACCCTAGTTACTGTATAGCAAGCATTAGGAACATTTAGAACACTTTTGCAACAGCATAGCAACACCCCGACAACAACCCAGAACACACTATATACTGTATACCAAACATTAGAAACACTCAGAACATTTTATTAACCTCATGGCAACACCCTGGCAACCACCTAAAATACCTTAACTGTATAACAAGCAATAGAAACACACAGAACACTTTAACAACCACATAGCAACACCCTGGCAACCCCGTTAGAATTGCGGCAGCGCATTTTTCAGGCAGCTCATATACTCGAGGTTTTACATTTCTAACAGTGTTTTTGTGTCTGGTTTTATGAGGCATCATTCAGGGTCTCAAACAAGTGTGAGCATTGGAAGTACTTCAAAAGAGTTTCATGAACACTTCCAATCCATTGCTTTTGAACAGAAAAGCCGAGGTTTTATTCATGAGGCCACAAGAGCACAGAGACTCTGAAAGCTCTTAATGCTTGAAAAAGCTGCCAGTGGTAAAGCCATCCACTCCTCCATTTCACTGCACCGGCTCTCCACTCCAGCTTTTCCTGAACTTTCAGCTGCGGCCTGGCACTCCGAACACATCCAGCGGATTGGCAGGCCACTGAATTGAACGCGGTGTGAGGACATTAATCAAATTAGGCCGCTGTTTGATGCTTATTGGGTGTATTGGAGTTTGCCAGCTTATCCCTGCTGGCTGATTGTGTTTGCAGCTCAAGATGAGACGCTCATATTGGGTTACTGAAATTCTGCTCGGAATCAGCAATGACAAGGGCCACGCTTTCTGAGCACAGAGGTAACAATGACTCTCGTTCCCAATATCGTATGCAAACTCTTTAATGCCGTTGGACAGAGCCATCAGCAGGCTCACACGCTCCACAGATTTCTGCTGAACTCGAATGCTTGTAAAGTTATATGGATTCCCAGCAACTTGCATGTTTCGTTAATAATATTTTGACTAATCTGATTATACTTTCAGCTTTGGACCTGCTCATAGATTCTTTCATAACTCCATACTTAGGTTTAGTGATTCACAAATGAGTGACTTTGATGGATCAGGGAGGTTTTTAGTGCCGCCAGTGTAGTACGATTCCCAGACAAATGACTCAAATAAGTCGATTCTTTTTAGTCAATCAAAAATATACAGTGTAATTAGTGTTCGTTGACTCCTGAGCAATGATTCTGATGAGTCAGTTCTTTTTTGTTGAATCAAACACAGTGTAAAAGCTGACTCTTGAATGAATCAGCTGTTTTTAGAGAATCATATACTGTATATACAGCTGAGACTATTATGATGTGTATGTAAAGATGCACATTATGCATTTTATCAGTAGAATTTTATATAAAAAAATAAATGAGTCAAGTAAATTTGGTACTAGGCAGTTATTGGGTTGGATTTTTTGCATTTCATTATTCCAAACATTTGTTCATAAATAATAATTTTCTTATTGGAACAAATAAAAAAGTAATATAAAAATGTAAATATAAAAATAAATTCATATTTACAAAAAATAATGCAATGTTACTACATTTTATTGTGCATTTTGTATTCTTATTAGAATGAAATTAAAAATAACTAAAATAAATGAATCAAATATAAAAAGTAAATAAATATATTTATAAAAATTAATGAATCAAATATGTTGATACGTTGTATTGTCATTTAGTATTGCTGTGTAGTAAATATTTAAAGCCAGTTAGTGGATTGGATTTTGCAAAAAATTGTTTTATTACGTTTTTAAATACATTTTAAAAAATATTTTAATGATCTCAGTTGACAATAGAATCACTTAATATAAAAGTAAATATTTAGAAAAATATATAAATCATATATTTTACTACAATTTATTATTTGTATTGTATAGTATTGTTGTGTAATAAATATTTAAAGCCAATTATATACAAAACATAATACATTTTTTTTGTTTTTTATTATTTTTAATGATCTTAGCTGAAAATATAAAAACAAATATTTATAAAAATAACTAAAATATTTTACTACAATTTATTAATTGTTTTGTATTTGTTTACAAAACATAATACTTTTTAAAATTATTTTAAAGATCTCAGTTGACAATAGAATCACATTTTTTCTTCATTTTTTTATTCTTATTAGAATAAATTAAAAACATATTTTTTAAATAAATTAAATATAAATATAAATATTCATAATATATAAATCAGATATTTTACTACAATTTATTATTTGCTTAGTATTGTGTAGTAAATATTTAAAGCCAATTATTGGATTGATTTTGCAAAAATTGTACTTGTATTTGTGTTTCTTTACAAAACATAACAAATTTTTTATTATTTTACATTTGACAGTTTTTAAAGATTTATTCCTAAATCTTTTTCTTAGTAGAATAAATAAAAAAGAAATAGATTAAATATAAAATAAACATTTAAAAAAAAAAAATAATAAAAAAAAAATTGACTACAATTTATTCTTTGTGTAGGATTGTAGTGTAGTGTCTATTTAAAGCCAGTTATTGAATTTTTTAAAAATTGTTTTAATTAATTTATTATTGCAATTATCTCATTCCTCTGGTGACAGGAACAAAAGAAAGTTTGGGAAGAAAGGAAGATGGGAGGATCTCGAGACAAAAACAGAAAAAGCATCATCACTTTGTCATCTACTGAAGCTCATGCAAACACGGCCGGTAAGCACCATCTTCACGCAAACAAAACGAACGCTCTCTTTGCTCTGCACACAGCAGCAGTCTTTGTGTTGCTCTATTGTCCTCTCTATGTGCACCGATCATGACTGCACTGTGCCAGGACGACCCAAAACCCTGCCATCGCCTGTAGGGCCGCCGAGGGACTCCGGTGCAGCTGCGCGGCGCCGTCCAACATGGCAGCCGTTCACTTGCCCGCTGCAGGCCAGCTCGAAAGCTGCTTGGACTATATTCGGTGGCTCTCTGAGCTGGGATGAGTGCTCCTCATGGCCCGTCCTGGCAGATGCGAGGTGCTGGACTCGTAACCCACAACGCAGAGCAGCTTTATATGACCTATAAGTAGAAGTGATATGCACCTTGTAGCTATAAATCCAGATAAGCTGCGCTGACTGACGGGGTTTTACTGCCAATAGGCCTCCAGGCCACAACTGGCACCTGACAAGTGACGTCCCTCCAGCCCGTTTGAAACAGTGAGGTCCTCCGTGTTAACTGGAAGGGCCGGTCCCATTCATTAACATTATGGAGGTTTTAATGGCGCACTTATGACGGGGTGAAAAAGCAGACGGATTGAGATATGGAGCATTTCAGATCACAGCTGTTGACCTCGTGTCTTTTTGCCTTTCACAATTTAGTGTGAGACATAAATATGTGTTAATGATAAATAATTACTCATAATTGAATGATATTTAACCAGTCTAATTCCCTTTTGTAGCTAGATGCCCTGCAAGATGCTTAAAAAGTAGCTTTTATTTTATTTTATTTTATTTTATTTTATTTTTTATTTTATTATTTTTTTTTTTTAATCACACTGGCTGTACTGTGTTTGATTCACTGAAAAAAAAACAACTCATTAGAATCATTTGTTCAGGAATCAGAAGTCATTGGTCATACTGTGTATTTTTTGATTCCCTAAAAATAATCAAAAGAGAGTCATTTGTCTGGGAATTGAACTACACTGGTTGCACTAGTAATTGCTTATAATTCAATGGTGTTTAACCACTGTGTGATACTCAAAAAGTAGCTCAAAGTAACTATTAAGAAAATGTTTTTAGCAAATATTTTTAGCAATTTTAGAAGATAACAGTGATTTTATTTTATTCTATTTTCTAAAAAACTTCATAATTCGTTAGAAATTGTAAAGTAATTGCTCATAATTTAATAATGATTTGTAGTTAGATACACTGCTAAATACTCAAATAGTAGATAAAACTAGTAAAAAGTACCTAAAACTAGTTTAAGATTTCTTTAGTTATTTTATTTTATTTTATTTTAGAATAATTTGTTCAGGATTTGAACAACACTGTATTTAGCCATACTGTATATTTCTGATTTGCTAAAAATAATTGACTTTTGAATAATTTAATTTTTTTTTTTTTAATAATTTGTAAAATAATTTGTTTAGGAATAAAACTACACTGGTTAAAAAAAAAAAAAAAAATATTCATTAGAAATTGTGCTAGAACTAATTTATTATAAGTAAATAATGATTTGCAGTTAGATGTACTGCTAAATACTCTTATTAAAAATAAAATTTATTTCAAATTTCTTTTTTTTTTAGAAGATATCAGTTTTTTAATATATTTTTTGTTTTATTTTACACACATTTGTTTGCATTTATATATATATATATATATATATATATATATATATATATATATATATATATATAACTGTTATTTATTATGTAAGTTTTTAATTATTTTTATTTTTTATTTATTTATATTTAGATAGTAGAGGATATCAGTGGTTTTATTATTTTATTGTATTCATATATTATTTTGTCTTTATTTTGATTTGATTTTGCAATATCAGTGGTTTTACACTTTAAATAATTTTTTAGTATTTTTGTTTATTTATTTATTTATTTAGTAGAAGATATCAGTGGTTTTATTATTTTATTGTATTTGATTTTATTCATATTATTTTGTCATTAATTTGATATGCTATCAGTGGTTTCATTTAATTGATATATTATTATATTATTTTAAATGTTATATTTATTTGATCTGTTTACTGATTTGATTTAATTTTTGTAGAAGATATCAGTTTTTTTTTTTACACACAATTTTTAGTTAATTTCTATTTTATTTAGTGTTTCTATTTTATTTATTTATTTATATTTTATTTATATATCAGTGGTTTTATTATTTTATTTTACTATTTTATTCATATATTATTTTGTCTTTTTTATTTACAATAATTAGCAGCCCTGTTTATGTAAATGAAATATAGAGCAGAGCATATTTGGCTCAAAACAATGAGTATTTCAATTTGGGTCATGGTGTTAAACTTAAATAAACTACTACTAATAAATTACGCTTAAAAAATAAAATATTTATGAGGAAAAAAGCATAATTGCGTCATTCAAGGGCAGAAACTCCTATTTCCAACTACTTTTGGTGCTAATCCTGATGAACATGAATTTGTATGTTTATGTATTTCATTTAAGCACGATAAATGCTTATGATTAACATACACGAATTCTACGATTTATAGACATGTCAGTGATTTCATTACGACAGAAAATACAAACAGAAACGTACAAATTAAAGAGACAGATCACATTCTAGAGCGAAGTTAGAAGATCACAGCACATGTCCTCAGGATACAGCTCTATTTCCAGAGTCTAAACACAACAAAAATAACATTAGTGTGCTTCAAAAATTAATGCAGTTCACATCAATTTATCTTTTTATCTCCCAAACAATCTTATGAATATTCATCGGCGACCGAATGCTCCAGAGACCAGAGAGTGCGGTTTTAGAGGGGAACGGCTCATCACAGACTAATGCATTCACGTCTTCAAAGCGACTCAATTGCTTTAAATTATCTTTAATTCTCATCTATTCAAGGATATCTAATTACAGTAATGGTTAGAGTGTACCTTTTTATTCCCGAGATAAAACAAGCGTCGCGGCCTCGTGGAAATAAACGGACCTGTAGTTATTATCATCACGTACGGTTTTATATTTGAGCAGCGTTTCCTTTTAAAACACTTGAGAGAATTAATTCACACTAATCAATATGAACTATTGTCAGTCACGTAAATATCTCGTTCATGTGAGAGCTAAAGTACTTCCTGTGTACACTCAATAATGCAACGCAGCTAATGGATAAACACTATTGATTCACTTCTAGTTTCCGTCTATGACACAATACTGATCTCTCTCTTTTGTCCCGGCCGTGTTTCGGTGCTTTCTTTGGTCGGTGGTGAAAGGAACCTTTGTCACTCAGTGGGATTGAATGCAGGCCGTGATATTGTGACGCTCGTTCGCTCGTTTCGTAACGCGGAACGCAGCTGTTCGGAGAGCGAATAGAAGCACTTCCTGCAGTCGTCACGTCGAGAGATGAAGCCACGGACAGCATGGAATGAAGTTTGACGCCTCAAATGTCACTGAAAAATGAAAGGGCATGAGAGAGTGCTGCTGTGAGAATGAGAAAACAACAACGTGAGCCAGGGAGAGACAGGATTTATTTATTTATTTCATTTTTTATTTTAGGTCATTTTTATTTTCAGACAAATTCTCATAACACGTGTCTAAATGGTTTAAAAAAAAAGCATATTATATGCTCATTACTTCTGTTATAGTAGGTAAATATAATTGTGATATATTTATTTATTTATTATTGTTTTTTTTATTTTTTTAATTCTCTGTGTGTGTGTGTGTGTGTGTATATATATATATATTTTTTTTTTTTAAATCATATTATATAGATATAGTTTTCACACAATGTTCAATTATAGTACAATGTAAATAATAAAAAAATATCAGTTCAAATAAAATAAATTATAAGTAAGATACTAAAACAATAAAAATGAAGCAATTTAAATGCTTTTAAATATTTAAAGAGTAAATTAAAATATAATAAATAACTTTGAAATGTAATTTTTAAAAATAATTTTCTTCTTAGATTATTTTTTACCTCTTTTATAATTTATATAAAATATTGAAAATATAAAAAAAGAATAACGTTTGCACACAATACACATAATTAAAGTATAAAATAAATGAAATAATAAAACAACAAAAATTTATATTAGATTCTCATTACTTCTTTTATAGTATATATATATATATATATATATATATATATATATATATATATATAATTGTTTTTATTTTCACACATTTCACACATTTTCTCACATTTTAGTGAGATACTAAAATAATAAAAGTAAAGCAATTTAAATGCTTTTAAATATTTAAAAAGTGAATTAAAATATAATAAATAATTCTTATTTTCAAAAAAACATTTCTTACCATGTTTCAATTTTTAAATGTAGTTTTTTAAAAACTATTTTCTTCATAGATTCTCATTACCTCATCATGTTTGTGTGTGAGTGCACAAAATTACAGTACAATATAAAATAAAAAAATAAAATTAAAATAATAAGTAATATAATAAAATAATAAATGTAAAACAATTTACATTTTTTACATTTATAGACTAAATGAAAATATAATAAATAATTCTTATTACCATAATGTGTTTCTAAATTCTTTTTTTAAATTTATTTTCTTTTTAGATTCTCATTACCTCGTTTATAATTTATATAAATATATATACAATATAAAATAATAAAATATGTATTATTAAAATAATAATTAATATAACAATAAAATGATAAATGTAAAACATTTTACATTTTTTTAAATAATTAAAAGCTTAATGAAAATATAATAAACAATTCTTATTTTTCACATGACTCTCATCACCACAGTGTATTTCTAAATTATTTTTACAATTTTTCTTATTACATTCTTATCACCTTTTTTAATTCATATAAAATATTTAAAATATAAAAAATAGAATTTCAAATATCTATTTTGTGTATATGTATACACACAATTGTAGTACAGTATAAAAGAATAAAAATATTAGTTATATAATAATAAGAAATGTAAAACAATTTAAATATTTAAAAATATTAAAAAAAACTAAATTAAACTTGTTTTTCACACATTTTTTTTTTTATTTTTCATGTGTTTTTTACAATTTATTTTCTTCTTAGACTCTCATTACTTATTTTTGTAATGTATTGAAAAATATTATTTTAAAAATTACAATTTTTATTTTGTGTGTGTCAAATATTTTAAATATTTTGTAAAATGTTATATTTTTAGTTTAAGTATGTTTCATTATAGTACAGTAAAATAATTACAGAATTTAACAATTAGAATATTTTTTGTGTACATTTTAGTAAGTATTTCTTTTAGTGGTATTTTGTTGTATTTCTTTAAGACTTATTTAAGTCCACCATATATCTCACATTCTTTACGTTAAATATAATTTCTGATTTAGTTTTTCTTCCTCCCTTTTGTCAACATGTTTGAAGACTGAAATGCCGTGTTCTTCTTTGATCTGTGCTCAAAACAGGTGTGTGGAGCGACCATGTGATGTCATAAACAGTAGAACAGCCTGGCATTCTCAGCATTCCTCGCACGGCACAGCCGCCTCCTAGAGCCGCCTGACGTGAAGCCCCGCACGACGAACGCAAAAGAAACGCGAGCTCAGCATTCCACTCAGCCTATAGATTCTCCAGCTCCTGCAGAGACCAGCGGCATATGCTCAGCTCCTCTCAGATGAAGAAGCGTGCAGGGGGCCGAGAGATTTACATCAGGATGAAGTAATCCTGTCTCCACCACCAGGTTCAGCAGTCCGCTAGATAACAAGATATCATGTAACCGGCCACACTGAACACGCTGCGGCTAAATATGACTGTCGCTCCTCATCTGAGTGATTAATCCTGTTCTGTTCATGCACACAGTTTAGTTATTTATGGATGAACTCATCATGGTTGACATAGTGATAGCCGTAGCAATGTTTTGGCATCTTGCGGCTGTAACTAGGAGACAAAAATCAAGTCTGTTTGGAGAGATAAATCCCACTTCACACAAAAAATGATTTTCTTAATCAGCTTGTTTGACTTGATTTACAGTACAAATATTGAAGCGTTCTTGGAAAAAGAAGCATTTACATAAGAAGCACAATTACTTAAGGTATTAAGTCTTGTTTTCTAAAAAAAAAAAAAAAATTCAGAATTATGTAAGTTTTACTTAAAACAAGAAAAAAAAATATGCCAATGTGGTTAGAAAAATAAAGTTTTATTAGTCTGCCCCCATTGGTGAATATTTTTTGAAAAAGGAAAAAAAAAAAATATATATATATATATATATATATATATAAATATGTGTGTGTGTGTGTGTGTGTGTGTGTGTGTGTATATATATATATATCAAATATTTTACTACAATTTATTATTTTTATTATTATTTTTTATCAATTTATTATTATTTATTATTTGTTTAGTATTGTTGTGTAGTAAATATTTAAAGCCAATTATTGGATTGATTTTGCAAAAATTGTATTTGTATTTGTGTTTCTTCACAAAAAATAATAAATTTTTATTTTATATATATATCTATATATATATATATATATATATATATATATATATATATATATATATATATATATATGTCAAATGTAAAATATATATATATAATTAAAGCATTATATCATTCTATCAATGTATAATATCTATCATTTATTTCAATTGTCATATTTAATTAATGATATTATTTATATATATATATATATATATATATATATATATATATATATATATGTGTTTGTGTGTGTGTCATTTATATCAATTATATGAAATTATTAAATTATTATTTCACTATTTAATTATATTTATTTATATAAATTTTATTTATTAAATATAAATATATATTTATAATTATACTTATTTATTTTCTTAATAGTTGATAGCATTTTCTTAATAGATTAGTAGTACAATATATATATTAAAAGTATTAATTATTAAAAAGTATTATTTCAATTATTACAAATTAGTTAAAATGTTAAAAAGTATTCAGTTATTAAATATTACATTATTATGCATTTATTAATATATATTTATATTTATATGGTATTAATAAATAGTATTAATAAAAAAGTATATTTTAAAAATATCTATATATGTATATATGAATATAAAATACATTTTTACTTTTGCATGAATCTCATGAATGTGTCTAAATGATTTTTAGACAAAAACACTTGTGTAGAAAATACATTTTTGCTGTTCAGACTGATTTATATGTGTTTTCATGCATTTAAATATCTCTGAAGCATTTGAAAATTACCGATACATCTCTAGCATGCTGTTCAGACGAAGGCGGCAGTATAAGCAACAAAAGATGAGAAAAGCGTGGGAACTTCGCTTCCGTTCCGATCACAACAGGTGCTCTAAATGAAGCCGCAGCTCTTTAGATAGACACGCTTGCATGCCTTTCTAAAACAGGAAGTCAGATCAGCTGAGAGCAGCGCTTAGGAACAGAGAGGCAGAGGTGTGGGATAATGATATTTTGATTGCCGTCGTTTGATACGCGAGCAGATTTCTATCACACGTCCCGTCCTTCCCTCCCAGAACAGCGTCTTCCCGAGTCTCGCTGATCTCTTCAAAAGGTTGTAAATCACGGCTGGCGCTCGTCCAGTTTCATCCTCACAATGCTGTTCGTCATTACTCACCCTGCATTAGTAGATTCAGAGGATTTTAATGGGCTCAGTGCAACAGGAAGTGAAGAGTCAGTTAGAAATAATGAGCCAGTCCAAAAGAGGTATATGCTTGAACTTGTAGGGGAATTTTACATTTACTTGCTTCCAGAAAAGACTTGTTGACATCAAATGCAGTTTGAATGATGCCAAAGCAATCATAAAAAAAGCATAGCAACCTCCCAGAACACCCTAGCAACCATATAGCAACACCTTAAACCAGTAACCTAACCCTAGCCCTAGCAACCTCCCAGAACGCCCTAGCAACCATATAGCAACACCTTAAACCAGCAACCACCTAGTAACAGTGAAGCAGTCTCCCAGAACAATCTCCCAGCAATCTCCCGAACACCATAGCAACCACATAGCAACTCGTCAAACCAGAAACCATTCAGCAACCATATAGCAACCTCCCAAAACACCCTAGCAACCACTTAGCAACACCTCAAACCAGCAACCCCCAGCAACCTCTCAAACACCCTAGCAACCATATAGCAACACCTCAAACCAGCAACCACATAGTAACAGTGTAGCAGTCTCCCTGAACAGTCTCCCAGCAATCTCCTGAACACCCTAGCAACTACATAGCAACTCATCAAACCAGCAACCATATAGCAATTTCCCAGAACACCCTAGCAACCACATAGCAACATCTCAATCCAGCAACCACCTAGAAACAGTATAGCAATCCCCCAGAACAATCTCCCAGCAATCTCCCGAACACCCTGGCAACTACATAGCAACTCATCAAACCAGCATTCACATGGCAACAGTATAGCAATCTCCCAGAACACCCTAGCAACTATTTAACAACGCCTCAAACCAGCAACCACCTAGCAACAGTATAGCAAAATCCCAGAACACCTTAGCAACCACATAGCAACGCCTCAAACAGCAACCACGTAGCAACTATATAGCAACCTCCCAGACCCACCTAGTAACCTCCTAGAACACCATAACCACCTTGTAACTGCATGGCAACCCCCCAGAACACACAAAGCAACTACACAGCAAACTCTAGGAACAGGAACAACATATGGCTCTCCTAAATCACCATAGCAACCCCCTGGCAACCACATAGCCACCTCATAGCAACCTCCAGAACACCCCAGCACAGCATCCTCTAGGAACACCATAGCAACCACATAGCAACTCGTCAAACCAGAAACCATTCAGCAACCATATAGCAACCTCCCAAAACACCCTAGCAACCACTTAGCAACACCTCAAACCAGCAACCCCCTAGCAACCTGTCAAACACCCTAGCAACCATATAGCAACACCTCAAACCAGCAACCACATAGTAACAGTGTAGCAATCTCCCTGAACAGTCTCCCAGCAATCTCCCGAACACCCTAGCAACTACATAGCAACTCATCAAACCAGCAACCATATAGCAACCTCCCAGAACACCCTAGCAACCATATAGCAACTCCTCAATCCAGCAACCACCTAGAAACAGTATAGCAATCCCCCAGAACAATCTCCCAGCAATCTCCCGAACACCCTAGCAACTACATAGCAACTCATCAAACCAGCATCCACATGGCAACAGTATAGCAATCTCCCAGAACACCCTAGCAACTATTTAACAACACCTCAAACCAGCAACCACCTAGCAACAGTATAGCAAAATCCCAGAACACCTTAGCAACCACATAGCAACGCCTCAAACAGCAACCACGTAGCAACTATATAGCAACCTCCCAGACCCACCTAGTAACCTCCTAGAACACCATAACCACCTTGTAACTGCATGGCAACCCCCCAGAACACACAAAGCAACTACACAGCAAACTCTAGGAACAGGAACAACATATGGCTCTCCTAAATCACCATAGCAACCCCCTGGCAACCACATAGCCACCTCATAGCAACCTCCAGAACACCCCAGCACAGCATCCTCTAGGAACACCATAGCAACCACATAGCAACTCGTCAAACCAGAAACCATTCAGCAACCATATAGCAACCTCCCAAAACACCCTAGCAACCACTTAGCAACACCTCAAACCAGCAACCCCCTAGCAACCTGTCAAACACCCTAGCAACCATATAGCAACACCTCAAACCAGCAACCACATAGTAACAGTGTAGCAATCTCCCTGAACAGTCTCCCAGCAATCTCCCGAACACCCTAGCAACTACATAGCAACTCATCAAACCAGCAACCATATAGCAACCTCCCAGAACACCCTAGCAACCATATAGCAACTCCTCAATCCAGCAACCACCTAGAAACAGTATAGCAATCCCCCAGAACAATCTCCCAGCAATCTCCCGAACACCCTAGCAACTACATAGCAACTCATCAAACCAGCATCCACATGGCAACAGTATAGCAATCTCCCAGAACACCCTAGCAACTATTTAACAACACCTCAAACCAGCAACCACCTAGCAACAGTATAGCAAAATCCCAGAACACCTTAGCAACCACATAGCAACGCCTCAAACAGCAACCATGTAGCAACAGTATAACAATCTCCCAACAATCTCCCGAACACCCTAGCAACCACATAGCAACTCATCAAAGCAGCAACCACCCAGCAACTATATAGCAACCTCCCAGACCCACCTAGTAACCAACTAGTAACCTCCTAGAACACCATAACCACCTTGTAACTGCATGGCAACCCCCCAGAACACACAAAGCAACTACACAGCAAACTCTAGGAACAGGAACACCATATGGATCTCCTAAAGCACCATAGCAACCCCCTGGCAACCACATAGCCACCTCATAGCAACCTTTAGAACACCCCAGCATAACATCCTTTAGGAACACCATAGTAAACCACATAGCAACTACATAGCAACCTATTAGATCATAATAGAATCTACATAACAATCTCCAAGAATACACTGACAACCACTTAGCTGCCACATGGCAACCATAGCAACACCCTAGCAACCTCCTAGAGCACTCCTAGTAGCCACATAGCCTGGAAATCAGATAGAAACCTTCCAAAATACCATGGTAACTACTTAGCTGTCTCATAGCAACCTCCTGAACACCCTAGCAACCACTTAACAACCTCCTTGATCACCCCTGGTAACCACATGCCCTAGCAACCACATAGAAACCTCCCAAAATACAATGGCAACCACTTATCTGCCACATAACGTACTAACACACACTGGTAACCACATAACAACTGCATAGCAGCTTCTCAGAACACCTTAGAAACTACCTAGCAACATCCCAGAACACCCTAGCAACCACCTACTGTAGCAACCACTCAGAAAATGTGTAGTCTTACATGGTAGATCATATGTTAAATATTATGAATGAACAGTAGCTGTGTGAACTCAATGTAAATTGAAAAATAAAATGATTTTACTAAATGCATAAGTGCCAGATATGAAATGCTTTCTTGAACTGTGCATTATGAATTGAAACAGTCACACACATGATCTGAGTGCACTTCTTTCTCCATATCTCCTCACAGGAGCAGCAGTCATACCTCAAGTATTATTATTCAATATTCATGTGTTTACATGGTACTGAGCGTCTTACACAGTGTATTACAGGCTCATTCAATATGGATGGCTTTATTTTGAGGCAGCGCAGGTTAAAGTGCTCTGATCAAAATCAACTCCGCCAGGGATGTGTGTTTAACACAAGATGTTCAATGCGCTGCTCAGCTCTGAACCTCCAGGGTCTGGATGTGGTGCAGCACCACACATCACATATCCTCCGCATGATCATAGAAGTCACATATTAATCCTGAAGCTCATGGTAGGAAAACATTTTGCTTGAGAAGAGTATAAATATCACCAAAGTACATGATCAGACTGCAGTATCTCACCCTAGCAACACATAGCATCCTCCTAGGACACCAGAGTAACCACCTAGCATGTGCATAGCAACATCTCAGGACACCTTAATAACCACATACCTACTGAGTATCTGAGCTGCCACATTGCAACCTCCTAGAATAACCTAGCAACCCCCATCAGCTGTATAGCAACCTCCCGAACACCTGGCAACCATTTAACCATTGCATAGAAACATCCTGAACACCCTTGCAACTACATAGCAACTTCCCGAACTCCCTATTAACCCCTAGCAACTGCATGACGACAATACCCCAACAACCACTTTGCTACTGCATATAAACATCCTAGTAACCCCCTAGCAACCACATAGCAACTTTCTGAATACCCTAGTCTTCTTTATAACCTGCCAGAACCCTAGTAACCCCTGTAACAGCTGTAGAGCAACCGCTTAGAACACCATAGAATCTACATAGCAACCACTTAGCCACTGTATAGAAACATCCTGAACACCTTAGAAACCCCCTAGCAACCACATAGCAACTTTCCAAATTCCCCAGCTGCCACATTTAACCTCTTATAGACTCTAGTAACCACAATGCAATTTCCAGAAGAACCAAGTAACCCCGTAGCAATCGCTTAACTACAGTACCCTGGCAACCACTATGCCACTGCATAGAAACATCCTGAACATCCTAGTAACCCCGTAGCAACCACATAGCAATTTCCCGAACACCCTAGTTTTTACCCTAGTAACCCCTTTGCAACCACATGGCAACAATACCCTGTTAACAACTTAGAAACATCCTGATCATCTTAGTAACCCCCTAGCAACCACATAGCAACCTCTTGAACACCCTAGTAACCAACTAGCAACTTCCTGAACACCCTAGTAATGCCCTAACAGCCACATAGCAACAGTACCCTGGCAACCACTTTGCCACTGCAGAGAAACATCCCAAACATCCTAGGAACACCCTAGTAACCACACAGCAACTTCCCAAATTCCCTAGTAACCCCCAAGCAACCGCATAGCAACAATACCCTGGGAACAATTTTGCCACTGCATAGAACATCCTAGTAACCCCCTAGCAACCCCATAGCAACTTCCTGAACACCCTAACCATCACATAGCAACTCCCGGAATACCCTAGTAAACCCTTAGCAACCGCATAGCAGCAATTCCCTGGCAACCACTTTGCCACTGCATAGAAACATCTTGAACATCCTAGTAACCCCCTAGCAACCACATATTAACCTTCTGAACACCCTAGTAACAATTTCCTAAACACCCTAGTAATCCCCTAGCAACTGCATAGCAACCTTCTGAACAGCCTAGTAGCAACCTCCTAAACACCCTAGTAACCCCCTAGCAACCACATATCAACCTCCTGAACACCCTAGTAACCCCCTAGCAACTGCATAGCAACAATACCCTGGAAACTACTTAGCCACTACATAGAAACATCCTGAACACCCTAGCGACCCCATAGCAACTTCCTGAACACCTTAATAGCACACTCCTGAATACCCTAGTAACCCCCTAGCAGCTACATAGCAACAATACTCTGGCAACCAATTTGTCACTGCATAGAAACATCCTGAACATCCTAGTAACCCACCAGCAACCACATTGCAGCATCCTGAACACCCTTGCAACAACATAACAACTTCCTGAATACCCTAGTAACCCCCTAGTAACTGCACAGCAACAATACTCTGGCAGCTACTGAGCCACTTCATAGAAATATCCTAAACATCCTAGTAACCCCCTAGCAACCACATAGCAACTTCCTGAACACCATAACAACCACATAGCAACTTCCGGAATACCCCAACAACCCCCTAGTAACTGCTTAGCAACAATACCCTGGCAACTGCATAGAAACATTCTAGTAACCCCCTAGCAACCACATAGCAACCTCCCTGAACACCCTAGTAACCACACAGCAACTTCACGAAACTCCCTAGTAACCTCCTAGCAACTGCATAGCAACAATGCCCTAGCAACCAATTTGCCATTGCATAGAAACATCGTGAACACCCATGATAAACACCTAGCAACCACTTCCTGAACACCCTAGCAACCTCCCTGAACACCCTGTTGGCAATCACTTAGCAACCTAGGAACACCATATAGACTACCTAGCAACCACGTAGCAGCCTCCCAGATCACCATAGCAACAAGTTGAGAACAGCTGGTACGTTCCATTATGACTCTGCAGTTTCTGATGCTACAACATGTTATTAATTCCTTCTTTTGAGCTAAACAAACTACACTTGGCTTAATTGTATTCAAAGCACGGCTTGAGTGTTGATCAGGCAGCAGTTTGTGTGTGTGATGATGAAGATGAAGCTGGGAGTCTGTGCGGACAGATTGCTTGAGGGAGGCTGCTGTGTGTCTTGGATTCATTAGCTTAAATCTGAATCTCAGCGGACGGCCAGAGTTTCTGTAAGCACACAAATATGATCTGAAAAGAGCACATTCCCAGAGTTCCCTCATTAAAAATATCATTATGGGCTGTGGGAGACGACAAAGGTGCTTAAAAACAGATCTGACTGTCAATACTGAGTTCATGATAGAGAGAGTCTCTCATGTGCACAAACACCGGCTCTGTTCCCGACAGCAGACTAGCGTCCTGCTCTTACTGATTATGTACTGTAGTATACATAGTATGCAGATATTCGTATGCATAAAATGTGCAGTACACAGAGTAAGCTGCATGAAATGCCGTATCCCACAATGCAAGTTCTCATCTTGACTCTTTAATTGATCAAAATTAGCATTATTTGGAATACTGTTATAGTTCTTATTAATATTTTGAATTAGTTTTTGTTATACTTTAAATTTTAAATTAAACTAAAAACAAAAAAAATATAAAATTATGTATGAAATATGTTCTATTGTATAAATTATATAATTTATATTATATGTGTGTGTGTGTTCTTATTAATATTTAGTACATTTTAAATTAAATTAAACTAAAAAAATACAATTATGTATGAAATATTGATATTAATATAATATATAATATTAATATTGTTATAAAATGTACAAATTATAAAATATTATAAAACTAATAATATTATAATACTTGTATAATATGAAATATTAAATATATATAAAATAGAAATTATTAAAATGTTTGTAGAAAATTGATTTTCGTTTTCAATTCATTTTACTTTTTGATTCAATTTGCATTTGACTATATAAATATATATTTAAGTATATATTATTTTTTATATAATTAAACATTAATTAGTAAAGATATTAAATAATATTGTTATAAAACTATACAAATTCTAAAATATTAACATTATACAATAATAATTGATAATACTTAAATCATATAATGTATAAATTATAATTTAAATGTAATTTACCATTTTAAATTTTAATTCAGTTTACATTTGACCATATAAATATATATTTTTTTGTTTATAAATTAGTTTTTATATAATTAAACAATTAGTAAAAACAATTATATTAAATAATATAGTTATAAAACTATACAAATTATGAAATATTGACATACATATAATGTGTACATTATAATTTGTTTAATTTTAGATTTGCATTTTCAGTTCATTTTTAATTTTAATTTAATTAACATTTGACTATAAATATGGTCAATGTAAATTGTATATAATATTTCAGTTTTAGTTTTTTTAGTACATGATATATACTTATTTAAAAAATAAATAAGTTATATTTATATATTAATAATTAATTAACTGAAATAGTAGCAGAATATTTTTTATAGTTTTAGTTTTATTTAACCCTGATTTTAATACAAAAAGATATTAGGATATTTAACACGAAATTGTGTTGCAAAACAATATGCATTTTATTTCTCAAACTGGACACCATGTGTGAAATTAAATATGCATAAAAATAGTAATGAATACAAATAATTACATTAATATTGTTATAAAATATACAAAATAATTGTATTAACATTATTAAATAATTACTAATATTTTATAAATATAAATGTATATATTTTTAATTTATATAAATTTATATAAATTACAGTATTCAATTAATATTCAATTAATATAAATATTAATAGAATTAACTGAAATGCTTTTTTAACACAGTTTTGTGTGAAATATTGTTTTGAATCAATTTTGGTTCATTCGTCACAGTGTAAATGCAAGGTCAAGTCGAGTGCATTGCATTGTGGGATACAACGTTCCAGTAAGTATGGATGGTGTAGGTCATGCAGGAATGCATATGAAATACTGGTTTACTCCCCACACTATGCTTACTACAGAAACAGTCAGAGATCACAGAGTGCATGTGGAAGTTTTAGGTGGAGCCGGAGATTGTCATCCGTCTCTTATTTCACTAGAGAGGAAGCGCCGTATAATGACTCTTAGTGAAGGGAGGTGGAGGAGATAAAAAAAAACAGAAACAAAGGTTTCTTTTCTTCTCCTTTGTGAATGTCAGAACAAAAGAATTACCCGACACTCGCCACAAACAAACACCAAACAAAGCCACGGTGAGCCGCGGGACCCACGGTAAGAACAACACTGACAATCTGACGCCAGTAGGGACTGAATGCAGGAGGAAGTCAATAACCCTCAACTAAAGCTGATCTCCAATCAACAATCATAAACAGCAGCTAATGCTCACTATTTAGAAAAGTTAATTAAAAAGTCACTGTACCCTAAATGAGAAAACAAACGTCTTATGTACAAAAAAAACCCTTCTTAGTTTTATTTTCATTTGCTTAGAATTAAATATAAAATATAGTAAAATTATATAGAATTAATTTAGTTTCATATTTCTCAACTTTAGTCAACTTTAGAAAACTAGTTTCAACTTTAAAAATACACATTAAAAAAAAAAAAAAAAAAAAAAAAAAAATATATATATATATATATATATATAGAATATATAAAATATATTATAAATTATATATTCAATATATATATATAATATATATATATATATATATATAATATATATATATATATATATATTAATATAGATTTATACACAGTAATTATTACATTTTAATTGCAACCTAAAAATAGATGACATGTATTGAATATAATAAAAACAATAATTAATAAAATTCTTCAAAGTAATTAATTAGATTTTATTCACAAACTAAAAAATATAGATTAAATGTATTGATTGTAATAAAAAAAATATAAAATATACAATTTGACAAAATAAATAATTAAAATATATTCACAACTTAAAAATATACACTAAATGTAATGAATGCAATCAAACATGTCTAATATATAATACAATTTTAGAAATTAAATAAAATGTATTAAAAAATGTAACTTAATTTTGTGTTACTTAAAATGTAGCTTAAAATTAGATTCAATTTGTTGAATATAATAAAATATAATTTATAAAATGTATAAAAATAAAATTATACAAAGTAATTAAATACATTTTATTCACAAACTAAAAAATAAAGATGAAATAGTTTGAATGTAATAAAAATATAAAATATAGAATTTGAGAAAATAAATAATTAAAATATATTCACAACTTAAAAATGTACACTAAATGTAATGAATGCAATCAAAAATATAATATATAATGCAATTTTAGAAATTTTCTACAAATTAAAAAAATAGATTACATTTGTTGAATAAAATGAAATATTATTATATATATATAATATAATATTTATTTTTTATTTATTGCATCTTAAAGCATTTGCTCCAATGCATGGTTGTCTCTCCATTGGCTTGTATATCTGCGTTTGATTCGGTGGTTAATGTAAACATAACTTTATCACAGCGTGAATAACATTTTGCTCCTCCGGAGAGCGCGAGTAAAGCCGAGGTTTTTCTGAACAGGATCTGACACGGAAACCTCTAACAGCTGTTTGATTTCACATGTTCATTAATTGCGTGTTGACGCCTGCGGTCTGGCCGTGCATGCTAATCGCTCCTCCGGGTTCAGCGTTATGATTATGTAATTGTGTGATGTTGTGCTGTCAGCTCCGCTTGTCCTGACTGCTCATCTTTATTGTTAGTATATGTGTGTGTGTGTGTGTGTGTGTGTGTGTGTATGCAGTGTACTTTAACCTTTCTTAACCCCTGTCCTTCTCTCTTAAATCACTTTGAGATGTCAGAGAGTGACCGGGAGAAGCATTTGGACCTCACAGATGAAGGCGAAGGGGATCCCATGATGCACTGCAACAAGCTCAGTGAAACTAAATCATCTATGATTTTGGACAGAGGTGAGGGAAATACTGATTATAAATATATTGAAAAAGTAATTCATTACAGTTTATTCACAACTTGAAAAAATTATTTAAATGTTTCGAATATAATATATATTTTTTTAATTAATTAGAAAGTAATTACATTTAATTCACAACTTAAAAATATAAATTAAATGCACTGAATATATACAAAATTATATAATGTATAATAAAATTAGATATTCACTAACTTGGATTAAATTTCTTGAATATAATAAAAATATATAATACAATTATACAAAGTAATTAATTACATTTTATTAAAAACTAGATTAAATGTATTGAATGTAATGTAAAAAAAATGCAATTTAAAATGCAAATTAAAATATAAATTAAATGTAATGAATGTAATAAAATTCTAAAATATATTATACAATTAGAGAAAATAAATCATTAAAATATATTCACAATTTAAAACTGTAGATTAAATGTACCGAATGCAACCAAAAATGTATAATATATAATAAAATTTTAGAAATTAATTAAAATGTATTCACAACTTAAACTTACACAACTTAATATAATCAAAATACAATTTATAGTAAAATAATAGAAAGTAATTTATTACATTTTATTCAAAACCTAAAAATATAGATTAAATGTATTGAATACAATAAAAATATATCATATATATAATGAAATTTTAATTCATTTAATTCAAATATTCACAACGTTACATAAATATATATAGACATTAATTACAGTATATTTAATTATTGTATTTAATGGGTTAAATTCATGGAATATAATGAAATATATAATACAATTATATAAAGTAATTTATTACATTTTATTCACAACTTTAAAAATAAATTAAATGTATTTGAAATTTTTTACATTTTGAAATTTTAGAAAATAATTAATTCTATTCACAACTTTATATATATAAGTTGTGAATATAATTAATTATTTTCTATATATATATGTAATAACATTTTATAAATATTTATATAATATACAATATAAAATATTATATTATATACTATATTTATGTACTATGTTTCTTTTGCACTTCAGTGCACAAAATAGTTGCTAAAATAATTGAAAAGGTTGATTTAAGAGGTTTCAGTTGTGTATGTAGTCAATATAGACAGCTAAACAGCTCAGTAAGCTTTTCCATGGTGCTGAGAAATAAGGTGAATTGAGTTTAAGCAAACACAGTCTGGTCTGGTCTGCCTGCAGCGTTATCCCAGCACCCTAAACCCCGTCCCGTGACCTCGTGACCCCGTGACCCTCAGCCTCTCCAGCAACCAGCAGGAAAAGACGTCCAGAAAGAGCAAACACAGTTCAGTTCTCTGGACGACCGTGCGATCCCAGCGACGGCAGAGCAGAGCTGAGAAATGCAGACGACTGTGGATGTAAAGTGCTGACCTTCACCTTCATCACTGCACACTGTGGAGAAATATTACACGGGGAGCCTCTATTCTCCTCTACTGTGAGCACAGAGATGATGATGATGATGATGATGATCAGCACAGAAGGCCATTACAAACTTTTCAAGACCTAAGTACAGAAAGAAAGTACTTGGAGGAACATTATGGTCTATTCAGTACAAACTTGCCAAAGAAGGTCAAATGAAACAGATTTTCTGGCCACCGTTGCCTCTTTGGCTTTAAAATACATCCTGAAAAGTTCACTCCGTTCCTCAAGCAGTAGGTGTGCTTTTGTATCTTGACAAGTGTGATGGTGAATTGCCGCTTTGAAGCCTGAAACCCCAGAGATGAACCCGGCTGAAGCTTGAGCTCTGGCTGGCTGCCTATAAATAATATATGTTGTTGTTGTTGTTGTTGTTTTTTAACTGGAATCTATTTAATTAAATCTTTTAAAATTTATTTTATTTTTTATATTTATTTTACTTAATTTTATTATTTTTATTTATTTAATTTCTTTTTTATTTCATTCATTTGTTGTCTTGTTTTTAGATCTATCTATCTTTTTCCTTTTTATTTATTTTTTCTATAAATCTAAATTAATGAAGCAGGTTGCCTACAAAAATGCATAATAAATTTATTTAAAATAATATTTTTTTCCTCTTCCTTTTAATTTTTTTAATTTATTTTTACTTTTTTTTTATTATTTGCATTTGTGTATAATATCTATCATCTTGTTTTTAGGTCTACCTATCAATAATTAGTAATAAATAATAAATATAATAAATGTTTGTTTAAAATATTTTTTTCTTTTTATTTGTTTATTTATTTATTTTCTATTATTGGTTTTATTTTATATATTTTTCTCCTTTTCCTTTTATTTTTTTTTCCTCTTTTTTCCTATTTTTATTTTATTTTATTTTTATTTTATTTTAAATATTATTTCATTTGCATTTGTGTATAATATCTAGCTTCTTGTTTTTAGGTCTACCTATCAATAATAAATAATAAATATAGTAAATATATTTTTTTAATTTTTTTTTTTTTTCCTCATTATTTTATTTTATTTTATTTTATACAGGTAAATTAATGAAGCAGATTGACTACATAAGTGCATAAAAATATTTAAAATAATATTTTTTCTCCTTTTCCTTTTATTTTTTTTTTTACCTCTTTTTTCTTTTATTTTACTTATTTTTTTATTTAATTTGCATTTGTGTATAATATCTATCATCTTGTTTTTAGGTCTACCTATCAATAATAAATGATAAATATAGTAAATATTTTTTAAAATTCTTTTTTTTTTCTCTTTTTTATTTTATTTTATTTTATACAGATAAATTCATGAAGCAGGTCTGCGACATCTGTCTATCTATTTTAAAAAAAAAAAAATCTCCTTTTCCTTTTATTTTTTCCCTTCTTTTTCCTTTATTTTATTTTATTCTGCTCTTTTTTTTTGCATTTGTGTATAAAAGCTATCATCTTATTTTTAGGTCTGCCTATCAATAACTTTTTTAATCCTTTTTTTTCTCTTGTTTATTTTATTTTATTTTATTTTATTTCATTTTATTTATTTATTTATTTTTTTTCCTGCAGGAAATTTTGTCTCTATCTTTCTTTTTTATTTTGTATTTATTTTTTTCAGTTTTAATTACCGTTAATTTTGTGCATATTTAAACGCTTGCATAAAGATTTGAGCAAACAACCTTCTTTGAATTGACCCACAGGCCATAACATTGCAAAACTTTTCAGAAGATATATATATTTTGACATTTATTTATTTATTTTCCAATTTATTTTTGCTCATTAAAGTCTGTGCTGATGCAATATCAATATCTGTAATTGCTCTCTTTTCCCAAAACAGCCCTAAAATGTGCACATGTGCCAGGAGAAACGGACAGACGAACAGACTCCTAAAAAAAAGACTTAATTATACGACAGCATATATAAGGTTAGCATATATAAACAAAAACGGATTAATAAAATAAAACAGAATAACATTTAATCAGGCTTAGAGAAAGTAAATATTAACGAGCCTGCCGTGTTTGTTTGTTTGTTTGTTTGTGCCGGCGAACGAACCCACCCTGAAGTTTGCAGACGTCTTGGTAAACGCTTGATGCAAATTGTGTGTAACTTGTCAGAGGCTAACAGCGCTGAATATTTTATGAAGGGTCGCGAAAAATCCTTGCGAGAGCAATAAGACAGAATAATTCAGTGGTTTGACTGCAGTGACATGAGATGAGACGACTTTTGACTACTTTTGAGTTTGAGGACTTTCAGCTTTATATGAAGGGTCCAAAGGTTTGAAAACACTAGTTGGAATTTTTTAGCATTTAACACATCATTTTCCACTACTATATAAATTATATATCAGATCCCCATGTGCATATTTTATTTATTTATTGCTGTTTAAATTTAGTCTATGAGAAGCAACTTTGAATTAAATGGAATCTTAAAAATAATTTAAACGTAACATATCATTTAAATGTAACACATCTGACTTCATTAGTTTGTTGTTAGTGAGTTGCGGTCGTTAAAGAAACACAAAAAGAGCAAAGCTAATTTAGCAGAGCAGTTTGTTAGCTCATCATGACCGCGGCTCTGCGCCAGATACGATCGATTAGAGCAAGTGTGGTATTTATCTACAATAGCGTCGTTTTCGCCGTCCTTGAGGAGAGACGGCAGCTTCGCTTTATCTTATGATGAACCAGAAACCCGGAATAACCTTTAAAGATGCTCAGGTTTCTGTGATATTCAGGTTTTTATGACTTTTTCAGTGCAAGTCTGAGAGTTTTTGTCAGCTGTTTCATAGTCCAACAGACTTAATACTTAAATCTTTACATTTTGAGGGATTGTTTGTGTCTGTACAATGTGATTTTTTGTTTCAGTAAATTAAGCATAATTTACTTTATCTTATTGATTTGTCTGATGTATTTGAATTGACAACATTAAAAAGGTATCTTTACTTTTTTGTAAAGTAAAACACAAAAAAAGAAAAACCATACAAAAAAAAAAAAAAAAAAAAAAAAAAATATATATATATATATATATATATATATATATACACTACCGTTCAAAAGTTTGGGGTCAGTAAGACTTGTAATAGTCTTTAAAGTAGTCTCTTATGCTCATCAAGGCTGCATTAATTTGATTAAAAATATAGAAAAAAAATCAGTAATATTGCAAAATGTTTTTACAATATAAAATAATGTTTTTTATTTTAACATACTTTAAAATAGAATTTATTCCTGTGATGAAAAGCTGAATTTTTATCAGCTGTACTCCAGTCTTAAGTGTCACATGATCCTTCAGAAATCATTCTAATATGTGGATTTATTATTAGAATGATCAATGTTGGATAATATCAACAGTTGTGCTGCCAAATATTTTTTGGAACCTGTAATTTTTTTTTTCAGGATTCTTTCATGAATAACAAGTTTAAAAAGTATAGTGTTTATTCAAAATATAAATATTTTATAACAATGTAAATGATTTATTATTATTTATTATTAACTTTTAATAAACTTTTAATTATTAACTTAATACATCCTTGGTGAATAAAAGTATTCATTTCTTAAAAAAAAAAAAAAGAAAAAGAAACAATAAAAATGTACTAACCCCAAACTTTTGAACGGTAGTATATATATATTTTGTGTCTTAATTATTTTTTTTTTATTAATGTACTTTTTTTTTTTTTTCAAAAAAAAAATTTCTTCAATTTTAGTAAACTAAGCATAATTTACTTTGTTTATCTGATTGACTTGTCTGATGTATTTGAGTTGGCAATATTAAAAAGGTATCTTTACTTTTGGGAAGTAAAACTAAAAAAAAAAAATAAAAAAGCATAAAATAAAATAAAATTTTACATATATAAATTAGATTATAAATTATATATTATAAATTATAAAATTAGTTAAGTTTTTTTTGTTTGTTTTATACTTGGAGTTTATTTGTGTCTGTTCACTAATTTTTTAATCTATTATTATTTTAGTAAACTAAGCATAATTTGCTTTGTTTATCTAGTTGATTTGTCTGTTGTATTTAAATTGACAACATTAAAAAGGTATCTTTGCTTTTGGGAAGTAAAACTCATAAAAAATGATTGCATTAACATAAAATAAAATAAAATAATTTTAAATATAAAAATATAAATCATATTATAAATTATAAAATTAGTTGAGATTTTTTTTTTGTTTGTTTTATACTTGGGGTTTATTTGTGTCTGTACCCTGTAATTTTTTTTAATTATTATTATTTCAGTAAACTAAAAGTAATTTACTTTGTTCATCTCGTTGATTTGTCTGATGTATTTAAATTGACAGCATTAAAATGGTATCTTTAAGTAAAACTGGGAAATAATAAAAAAAAAAACGCATAAAAATAATAATAATAATAAATAAAATAAAAATGTATATAAATTATTTTAGAAATTATATAAGTTATAAAAGTAGTTGAGATTTTTTTGTTTTATATTTTAAAATGGAGTACATTTTACAAGAAAATACTACAGTATCTTAGTCTTTATACTTCAGAATTTCACATTTAATTCAATGTGTTTCTTTGTAATTGTGAAATTTACTAGCAATTTCTGACTGAAATTTTTTATACCATTTTCACAGTGTAATAGTAAAACACCACTAATAACAGCAATAAATAAATAAATAAATCCACTGTCAAAACATATTTTTTTCCCTAGATTATTGAAGTATGTTTTACAATAAAATATTATTTCCCTCTGCTTCATAATTTTGCATTTAATTGAAAATGTTGCCATTTCTTCGTAATTAATGGTGAAATTTGCTAGCAATCTAAAGTTTAATTTATTACTTAGGGGTTTGTTAAAAAGTATAAGCTAAAGTACTCTGTTTTTCGAAGTTGTAAATAAAGATCATTGGAATACATCTTAATGATATGTAATACGTTTTAATTGGAATGCATGAAAAAATGCTATTTCAGTCTTTCTGCTTCGAAATTTCATGTTTAATTTAATATGTTACTTGAAATTTCCTTGTAAATAATTGATAAATTTACTAGCAATTTCTGGCTGAAACCACTTTTTTTTTCACTGTAAAAGTAATGCATTACTAATAACTGCAATAAATATCCACAAAATGAGGCAGATATTAACTTCTCATATTTTTAAGAGAGCAAAACAGCTTTCTATACAGTTTTAAAGATCCTTCAGTGCTCAGACAAGCACGTATGCTTTAGTAAAAACATCATTTCTATCCAGAAAAGACGTAAACAGACACGATAAGAGGCCGGTTGACAGGTGGTAGTGATTTCACTTATCTCTGTGTATCTGAAGAGCTTGACTTCCCGACAGGCTCGGAGAGCATATCACGCACGCAACAAGTGGCTCTGTGGCGTAAAACATAAACGGCCATCAGTATGGTAGCTGTTAGGAGCCGCTTTTTGTGATAAATATGATGTGACTCGAGCGCAGCGGAAATACCATCAGGGGTCCAGAAACCGACGCAGAACAAATGAGTTTTAGAGGGAAAGATGGAGGCGCTGCAGTTTACTTGTCTGCAACAGAAACACTCGTCAGCTTTAGTCAATGGATTGTGGAGAATCAACACAATGGCTCATTACTGTGAGCAAATGCATTGAGACGGCCAACTGGAAACAACACGCATCAAATACAGGTCAGATACTCCAAGTAAAAGCCAATGGATGTGAATCTGGAAAACATTTTATGGACGTGAATCTGACAAACATAAATCTGAAAAACATTTTCTGGATGTGAATCTGAAAAACATTTTTATAGACGTGAATCTGAAAACCATTATATGGATGTGAATCTGAAAGACCTTTAATGGACATGAATCTGAAAAAAAGTATGGACATGAATAAGAAAATCATTTTATGGATGTGAATCTGAAAAACATTTTATAGACGTGAATCTGAAAAGCATTATATGGATGTGAATCTGAAAGACATTTAATGGACATGAATCTGAAAAAAAGTATGGACATGAGTAAGAAAATCATTTTATGGATGTGAATCTGAAAAATAGTTATGGTTGTGAATCTGAAAAACATTTTATGGTTGTGAATCTGAAAAATATTTTATGGATGTGAATCTGAAAAATAGTTATGGTTGTGAATCTGAAAAACATTTTATGGTTGTGAATCTGAAAAATATTTTATGGATGTGAATCTGAAAAATAGTTATGGTTGTGAATCTGAAAAACATTTTATGGTTGTGAATCTGAAAAATATTTTATAGATGCAAATCTGACAAAGGTGAATCTAAAAAAACATTTTATGTACATTAATCTAAAAAAAATATTTTATGGATATGAACCTGAAAAAAATTATAGATGTGATTCTGCAAAAATATTTCATGGCTGTGAATCTGACAAATATGAATTTAAAAAGAAAACATTTTATGTAACATGAATCTGAAAAACTATTCTATTGATGTGAATCTGAACAAAAATATTTTATAGATGTGAATCTGCAAAGATAACTTATGAATAAAAAAAAACACATTTTATGTACATTAACCTAAAAAATATTTTAATGAATGTGAATCTGAAAACATTTTATGGCTGTGAATCTAAAAGACATTTTATGTAACATGAATCTGAAAAAAATATTTTATGGATGTGAATCTGAAAAAAAAAAAAAAATTATGGGTGTATTTTATGGCTGTGAATCTGACAAACATGAATCTAAAAAAAAAACATTTTATGTAACATGAATCTGAAAAAGATTTTATGGATTTGAATCTGAAAAAAAAATATGGATGTAAATCTGAAAAAAAATATTTAATGTCTGTGAATCTGTCAAACATAAATCTAAAAAAAAACATTTTATGTAACAAGAATCTGAAAAACTATTCTATAGATGTGAATCTGCACAAATATTTTATGGCTGTGAATGTGACAAACGTGAATCTAAAAAAAAACATTTTATGTAACATGAATCTGAAAAAGATTTTATGGATGTGAATCTGAAAAAAAAAAAATTATGGCTGTGAATCTGGCAAACATGAATCTAAAAAAACATTTTATGTAACATGAATCTGAAAAAGATTTTATAAATGTGAATCTGAAAAAAATATTTTATGGATGTGAATCTGAAATTAATATTTTATGGCTGTGAATCTGACAAACATGAATAAAAAAACATTTTATGTAACATGAATTTGAAAATAATATCTTATGGATGTGAATCTGAAAAATATCTTATTGACGTGAATTTAAAAAACGTTTTATAGACATAAATCTGAAAAATATTTTATGAATGTGAATTTTAAAAAAAATATGGACGTTAATCTGAAAAAACATTTTATGTACATAAATATAAAAATAATATTTCAGTTAGTTGTCAAGACTACATTTCACATTTTAATTTAGTTTAATTTGATCTAACGAAATAACTAAAGCTGAAAAAATGAAGTATAATACTTCTACTACTAATAATCAAACTTTACAAAAATACAACAAAAAAACAGAGGAATATTATTGAATTGTGTCTTATTGCATGTTTTGATAAAAATCTAATCAGTAATTTGTGCATTAAGTACTAATTAACATGCTTCTCACAAAAAAAATGGTGTAGGATTTACTTTGAAACAATTTTCACCCATAAATTGCTAGTAAATTCCATAAATGAATAAAGAAAAATCAAGCAATACAGTGAATTACATGTGAAATTTTGAAGCAGAAAGGCTGAAAAAGTATTTGTTCAGATCACTAACCACAAGAGCAGTCGCAATAGTGATGCTTGCCTCTCCAAATATCTAGTTATTTTGGATAAGAACTTTTGCATGACATTAGAATCAACTTTTATGTGAAAGGGCATGGTGATAAGCGGACGTGCGTTGAAATCGAAGCGGATGCAGCAGCGTGTCTCTGGGCTCGGTTTCGCCTTGAGTGTGTCGCACACATAATTAGTCACGTCTCAGCAGGCGTACGGTGGGAAGTCGGGATCCGCCGCTGTCACCCAGCTTGAAGTGTATTCCTGAGCGAGGTTCTGCAAACCCACCGGCCCGTCAAAACTGCTCAAGATTGTCATCAAACTTCCACATGTTCTGCTGCTCTTCTTTCCCACAGTTATTAAATGGGCGACGGCTTCTCATAATGAATATTGATGAGGCTTTCTTATGAGTGAAGCCTGTCTGAGATGAGCTGCATCCTGTAATGGCATTGCCTTAGCTCTTTAGACTGCTACTAAACCCAAAGTTACTTCTGATATTCACTGTCACTAATGCACCTGAACATACAGTCACTTACAAAAGAACTATTGTTCACTAGAACTATTGACTATGCAGAAGGATTTGAATAATTTCTGTCCTTAAATATTAAAATTTGGTGCATAACTTGTACGTAACTTGTTATATTTGGTGTCACATGTACTGTAATAATAATCAAATTTGACAAAAATACAATAAATGCCAAATAGGAACATTTTATCAACAATACAAAGAGCATTGATTTGTGTCTTATTGCATGTTTTGTTTGAATTGTATTTTTTATTAATTATATATATATATGTATATTATTTATTTATTTATTTATTTTTTGCTGTTATCTAATAGGATAAAAAAAATGTCGAAATGTATTTTGAAACTGTTTTCAGTCAGAAATTGTTCGTAAATTCTACAAATAATTACAAAAGAAAAATTTTAATTAGAAAAATGAAATTAGAAAATTAGATATGGCAAGTAACTAGGGCTGTCAAACGATTAATCACGATTAATTGCATACAAAATAAAAGTTTGAGTTAGCCTAATATATGCATTTGTACTGTATGCAATTATTATGTATATTTAAATACACTCGAACTGATGTATATATTTAAGAGAAATATGTTATCTATGTAAAAAATATTTGTATTTATATATAACATAAATGATAATAAATACATATACTTGTAAATATTTCTTATTTATATACCTGAATGTGTTTGTATTTATATATACATAATAACTGCACACAGTACACACACGTTTATTAGGCAAACTCAAACTTTTATTTTGTATGCGATTAATCGCGATTAATCGTTTGACAGCCCTACAAGTAACACATGAATTAAACATGAAATTTGAGGTAGAAAGACCGTATTTTCTTGTAAAATGTACTCTAATAATCATTTTATTTACAATTTACAACAAAATTCACACATTTACAAAAACATTTTAGTTACTTGTATTAAAATAAATTTAATTTAAATAAAAGTTATTTATTTATTTATTTCAGCTAGTTGCAAGGCAACATTTCTCATTATAATTTAGTCTAACTTGATGTACTACAATAACTAAAATTAAAACTAAATTAAGAAAAAAAAACTATGTGGACATATTCGTTAAAATTGGCAAAAACTAAATTAGTAAAACAATAAAATCAAAACAAAAAATATAGAAACTAAAACAAAAATATTAAAATCTGATATAAATATAACATAAATATAAAAAATATAAACATAATATAAAATATAATAAAAAATTAGGAAAAACCCCAAAATATTCATAAAATCATATAGTATCTCCATGATACTAAAATAACACACTGTTGGTCATATTTATTGATCCGAACAAACCGCTTAAACCTTGTAGATGTGAGGTGTGCTATTTTATAATTTAATTTAATTTAATTTAATTTTATTTTATTTTATTTTATTTCTCATTTTAATTTAGTCTAGCATGATGTACTAGAATAATTAAAATTAAAAATAAATTAAACATAAAAACTATATGGATATATTTACTAAATTTGAAAAAAAAATTGCTAAAACAAAACTAAAATAAAAATATACAAAAATAATAGAATAATAATAAAAAGAAATATACTAAAATATAAACATATAATATTGTAGAAAAAAATCTGAAAAAAAAAACCAAAATATTTATAAAATAATAGTATCTCCATGATACTAAAATAACAGGAAAAAAAGTAAAACAATAAAAAAGTAACTAGTTAACCACTGAGAACATCTTGGCAACTTTTCATATGCAACCTCTGAAATAGTTATCAGTGGTTACCAAAATGATTAAATGTTGATTATTTACTTTGTAAAATAATCTAAGAAAACTCTGCACCAGACACTGGTCTTGTAGACACCAGCACTAATCTGTTTTAAGCCCCTTTGGTCAGACTGGATTACTAATTGGGTGGATTTATAGCTGGTTTAGAGACGAGGACACTGCTAGAAGGTCGTTCCGTGTCTGGACACATGAGTTTAAGTATAAAGACTCTATTATGAGTTCAGATCAGGGTCAGACACTCGGGTGAGACAACAACTAACCACACATCTCTCAATCATAAAATCTGACGACTGACCTGGAGAAAACACTCTGAACGGTAAGAATCTATATTCCTACAGTTTTGTGTAACGCAGTCAGCACTGCATGAGTTCAGCACTTTATTCAAAGCTGTGAACGTGTGAATATGTGACATTTAAAATGCGGTTAGGAAAAAAAAACTTCTATTGTAATGCCATGTGTTTTTATATGTGTAAATATTTTGTAAATACTACTAAACGTGCTAGATAAATAAAGTTTATTTACTCCGCGGATTTAAGACAGAATAAAGCTAGAAGTCCATATTGAAGTGTTAAACGTATGACGATATTTATAATAATGACATTTCTGAAAGAAAATATTTTTCAGTAGATTATGTTTTTTAGGTAAATGTTTTTCTTCAAGTTTTAATCAAATTTTATTTATTTATTTATTTATTTCTCCCCATGAAATCCATCCATTGTGCTGTTATTTCTGTAATTATTATCCATTTATATGGTGATTTTAATGAAAACAAATATTTATAAGTGCAAATTCTCAAAATGTATTATTTTCACATGACTTTACCTCACTGATGGATTATTTATTTATTTATTTATTTATTTATTTTTTATATTTTAATGCTTGTCTATTTAATGTCTTTTTAATTGTCAACTTTTGTGTCAGGAGTCATTTGTATCAGGAGTCATATTTTATTTTATTTTATTTTATTTTATTTTATTTTATTTTATTTTTCATACTGAAAGATATTATTTATTAAGAAACCAAAGATATGGGTTTTGAATTTGTTGTTTGACTTTATTTTGTCAGCTATTTTTACATTAATTGACCAAAAAAAAAAAAAAAGTGATTGCATTTTGCATTTTAAAATAGTCTAAATTGATGTACTACAGTAACTAAAATTAAAACTAAATTAAAAATTAATTAAAACTTTATGGGCATATTTACTAAAATTGTCCAAAAAAACAAACAAACAAACAAACAAACAAACAAAAAAAACTAAAACATTAAGTAAAATAAAAAATATATTTTAGTATATTTTTACTTAAATATATTTAAGTAAAATAATATGTATGTATAATAAATTACTAAAACACTAAAAATAAAATTATAAAAAATATTTAATTCATTATTTGATTATACTAATCAAATACTATACTCTTATACTAAAAAAACACACTATTGGTCATAGTTAAAGATCTGAACAAACCCCTTAAGGTTTGTCGATGTGAGATGGGCTGTTAATTTTATAATCGACTGTATTTATGGTTTTGTGTAACAACAAAAACAACAACTACAAAATTATTTATTGTTCATTGTAACTTTATTAATATTAATTTTATATTTGTATATATTTTATTTTTATTTATGCTTTTAGGATTGCAAAATTCCCTCTCAGAAAGTTTTCAATGTTATAATAATAAAAACATTTAAGAAGTAACAACAATAAACACCGAGTGAACTTTTGCAATGTTTATTAACAACAAACTCAACGTTTATTATATTCTAGGAACACAAAACACAAATAAACCTGGCAAACATAAATAATAACGTAATTTAAATACTAAATAAATAAATCGCGTGTGCTCGTCACGTCATTGGTCCGCGCGTAAGCCCGCCCCCCAGAGGCGCGTTTGCTTCTCCCGCCTGCGCCCTGGACACCGTTGCTAAGGAATCCCGAGTACGCGCGAGTGGGTCGGAGGCGCGCAGCTCGAGCGCTGCTCTCAGTGCTCAGACATGGCGGCGGACCTGAACCCGGAGTGGCTGTCTTGCCTGCCTTCCTCATGGAGTTACGGCGTGACCCGGGACGGACGCGTGTTCTTTATCAAGTAAATATCAGCGGGATGGAAAGTTGGGGCTCGGTTCGGCTCGAATGCCTCGCGTCGCTTGTTTTTTCACCTTCTCTTCCCCCCCTTTTTTCTTCTCACCCAACAGTGAAGAAGCGAAGAGCACAACCTGGCTGCATCCAGTCACGGGAGAAGCCGTCATTACAGGGCACAGAAAAACTCCAGGTAAGAGGCTTTCAGCGGGTTTTCCGTTGGGGAAAAATCACCGCATGAGGAGAAATGCAATCAATGCAGCTGCAGACCCGCAGCTGTGGCAGAACGCGACGCGAGCAATGTCAATGCGTTCGCGTTCCGTTCGCGTTGCGTTGCATGCATGCAGCACACCTGCACGCGTTCATTTGACAACTCGCCCAATTCCACAGGGCTGCATGATCGTTTCTGGCTTTTGATTGACAGCTGTCATTAGTATGTCACTCGTTGGCTCATTTGACAGCTTGCAGGAGATGCTTTGTGCTCCTCAAAGCACTCATTTTAAAACTTCCACAAGCCTTGAATGCCTAAAAGCCAGTTATGAGGGCATTAGCAGTTTCTTGTCACCAAAGCTGAGTGATCCACGTTTACATGTTGATCTGCAGCAGTGCTTGCGGGCATTGAACAGCACTGCAGATCACGGGCACGATGAGAGATGTGCTGCCCGCTGCAGCCAGTCACTCTAGAAAGATGCTTTTTGCATGCAAAACTCATTGTCCTCCTGTCTCCTTTTCAGATTTACCCACCGGATGGGAAGAAGGATATACGTTCGAAGGAGCCCGCTGCTTTATCAAGTGAGTTGGAGGTTCGGCTCCTGGCGGAAGGAGGATATTTGGCTCTCGCCTGCTTGTTTGACAGCAGCAGTGGCGGCGGTGATTTCAGATCGCCGCCCCCTCACACACACACACACTGAAGCCATAGCATTTCCAGAAATGCTTCCGCTCGCACACAGAAGGCACACACGAGTCGTTAGAGTTCTTTCCCTCCCCCGTTTACGAAAAAAAGTAATTACCGTGAGGGTGACGGAGGGCTTGACAGGCCCGTGTGATTCAAAGCTCTGTTGGCTGAACAGGCTCAACTTGTTGGTTTCCACTGTGTGAATCATATTAACCCTTTTCAGTACAGCTCTAGTCTAGTTTAAGGCAAATCTGTTGCGCCCTTCATGTGGTTTTCATTCGCTGAGCTGGACTTGGTTTGTTCGATTGGGTGTGGAGAAGAGATGTTTGATATTTTTAGACTGAAAAGGCTTTTTCAGGCTATTTTAAGCTGTGAATGTATTAAAAATAAGCCATATTGGATCTTTTTTGGACATTATTTGCATCAATGTTTAGCATATTATTGGATTAATACCTTCGGCTTGTACCAGTTGCAACATTTTTAGTGTTTTATATGAAATAAGTTAATTTTGATTGATTTTAGGGTTTTTCTTTGGTAATTTTGAGTTTATTTACATCAATAATTAGTGTATTATTACTTATCAGGTTAAAACTTTCAACCTGTGGTTATTGAGTAAATAGTGTGTGAAATAAGTGTTAATTTCAGTTGGTTTTGGGAATCCTCTTTGGCCATTTTGACATTTTTTTTACATCACTAATTTGCATATTACCAGATTAATACCAGTTTGTTAACCCTTGTCTGTACAGCTCTGGTCTAGTTTAAGACAAATCAGTTGCGCCCTTCATGTGGCTTTTATTTGCATAGCTAGACTTGGTTTGTACGATTGGGTGTGGAGAAGAGCTGTAACAGGCTTTTTACATTGGTGAATGTGGCTCTTTCAGGCTATTTTTTAAAACTGAGCCATATTGGATCTTTTTTGGGGCATTTTGAGAGTATTTACATTGATAGTTTGCATATTATCAGATTAATACCTTCCACTTGTGTGGTTGATTATGGGCATCTTATTCAGCCAGTTTGAAAGTATTTACACCAGTAATTATCAGATTTAACCTTATTGAGTTATTGAGTAAACGGTGTGTGAAATAAGTGTTTATTTCGGCAGTAAAACTTCATTTGCAGACACATGATCATGGACCACAAAACCAGTCTTAAGTAGCATGGGGTATATTTGTGGCAATAGTCAAAAATACATACTATGGGTCAAAATGATCGATTTTCCTTTTATGCCAAAAATCATTAGGATATTAAGTAAAGATCATGTTCCATGAAGATATTTTCCAACTGTTAATATATCAAAACTTGCATGCATTGCTAAGAACTTAATTTGAACAACTTAAAAGGCGATTTTCTCAATATTTAGATTTTTTTTGCACACTCAGTTTACAGATTTTTACATAGTTGTATCTCGGCCAAATATTGCCCGTACGAACCATACATCAATGGAAAACTTATTTATTCAGCTTTTAGATGATGAATAAATCTCAATTTCTAAAAATTGATCCTTATAACTGGTTTTGTGGTCCAGGATCACATATCATTTTAATATGCAAACATGCATTAATATGCATTGGCATCGGTCGTTCTATATTGGTTGCCAGCTTTGATTTTAAATGTTTAACATGACCAAACAATAGTGTCTTGATTTATCAGTAGCAGTGTCATGCAAATCATCTTGCTTTCTGATGAGTTGTTGTGCAAAAATGGAGTATCATTCATGGCCACAAAGCCTTGCTCTTTTCTCATTTTGTCATCTTTTGTGACTAAAGTCTGTTAGAAAACAAATGCTCATATTTTTAACTCATGGAAAATTTTTTGACCACACTTTTGAAAAAAAGAAAAAAAAAGAAAAGTTAGTTCTTCTTTAAACTAGTCAGTTTAATTGCCTTCTATGTTCTTTTGTGTACATTTTTATGCATGGTGTGTTCTTTGTAGTATTTGCTCCAAACCCATTCCAGAGGCTGATTTAACATGGATTTGAGCTAGAATTCATGAGATACGTTTTCATCACATCAGGATTGACATCTCAAGCCCCTCTGGACGTCTGAGGGCATGTGGATGCTGCATCACTGTCTGCAATCTCAGACTGCAACGCTGGACAGATTCAACAACTGTTGTTTTGCTTGAATGCATCTCTTTATCATCATCTCTGTGGATTATAGTTTGCAAACAGACTCTCTGGCCTCATTTACCGCTGTGCTGATGATACCTGGAGGCCTAGAACTGTTTAAAATGACAATGTTTTCCTTTGGATGTTCGTATTGATCTAAGACGCTCTGCGATATGAGAAACTCGGAAGGACAAGAGCGTAGTGACCAATGGGGAACCTGCTCATGTTACCGCAGAGGCAGATGGCGGCCGGCCAGAGATTAAGAGTGATATGGGGGTCATTCATTATACTGGCACAAAGTCGCTCAGGGAGTCGAGAAGGAGCGACGCTCGGGAGCAGCAAGTGGCTTGTGGTATTTGATCCATTGGCTCAAGTCTGTCAGAATTCCTTAAAAAGCACTGCAGCGTGTGAGGATGCTTTTTCTGTGTCACCCAGGAATAGCACGGCTAGCCAGAGGACGCTCAGATGCAGGCTTTGCTGCGGCCGCCGTGCAGAGCATTCGCAACACTTTCTAGTCCCAAAAGGGAACAACAGTGAGCGCACACATTTTTCCAGTCTGTTTTTTCACAAGGACTTCAAAGAATTTTTAATAAATAGTTCTTTAGGAAAACCAACCTAGGCTGCATTTCCCAGAAGCGTCTATATATATATATATATATATATATATATATATATATATATATATATATATATATATATATATATATATATATATATGAAGAGTTCAGATGCAAAACCAGCTAAAAGCCATCTCGGTCAAAAATGAGATAATGATACTGAGTGAACGCTCTCAACACATATTAAACGTCCATCAAATAATTTTTCTCCAAACTCCCTAAAATACCAACCTCAGCCCAAACAGAAGTACCGGTACTTACATAGAAACCTTTACATCTGAGCCTGGTAAAAATGCATTTTTTAAAGAAAGACGTCAGATGGATTTAACTGATTTTGCATCTGAACTCTTCATATATACATTTTTGAACAGTTTTATTAAAACAAAAAAAATAAATTTTTAATTAATTGATGTAACTTCAGTTGTATCAGTATATATAATTAAAAATTAATTATATTAGTTTGTTTTAAATAATATTCAGATAATTCAGATATTTAAAAATGCACATACATAAGGAAATATTTATATATAAACAAATAAATAAATATTACAATTATTATATTTATATAATTAGCAGCAACATTATTTATTATTATTATTATTATTATTTATTTATTTATTTATTTATTTATTTTTTGAGTGGGCAATCATCTGATGGAATTTTTTTGTTTTTGTAAAAATGAAAACATCTCTGATAGGTTGAACTCTTTTTTTTTTGGATTAACATTTGGTGTTATTCTGCACCTGGAATTTGGTCTTTTTTTAATGTCGAAATCACATCGATTTGTGGCTTCTACAGATCACTAAATACCAGTTTCTCTATGGACACAACCAATGGGATATGTAGTTCTGGAGCTCTACAGTACTCTCCAATGCTCTTTTGAAAAGGAAGATGACGAATAATAGAGATGGTGAAGCAGATGACCTGCGGTCTACATCTGGAGCGGCGTCTGAAGCAGAGGTTGTGCTGGCCGTCGCAGCGATTTGAAAGGCCGCTGTTGTTGAGTGGCTAGCAGAAGACGGCTTCTATTTTTTTCTTCTTTTGCTTGGCAGCTGTTGCAGCGTCTTGGGAATGCTGCAAAATAAACAGCTCATGAAGACGCTCATGTTGGTCATTAGTTTCCGCCTACTGCCTAACAGGCCGCAGATTGGGCAGCACGACAAGAGGCGGAGGATGAGCTCCCTCCCCGCGTCTCGCTCATGCCTTGTGTTGCAAATTAAAGGGGGAATGCAGTGAAATAACACGCACTCCAAAGAGCAGCAGAGGTTACTCTCAACGAGAGTGCATCTGACTGGATGAAATAACCTTTTATGTGATGTTATTTAAGTGTACTTGTTTTAGAGATGCAATCTGACTGTTTTTTCTGGGGCATTTCTGGCTGGAGTGGGAAATAAATGGAGCGATGTGGCGACGTGTGGAGAGAGGAAAGTTGCAAAGGTCACTTATTCAACTGTGGCGTGCTCTTTCCAAATGTGCTTTTTCACGTTTGTGTGTTTGTGTGTGTGCATGTTAGATGGGTCAGAACAAATGTGAAATGTGTTTAAGGCGGTACTGTCTGTTTAGCAGACGGAAGTGACTTATTCTGTTTAGTGACCCTATAGTTATTGGATTTACTTGACCTTTAACCTTTTAACATAAATTGAGCTTGAACATTCTAAACTTTTTAAACTGCAGTATTTTTAGAATGTACAACATTCCATTTCCATGGCGATGCATCAAACTTGTCACATGATTCTTTGTTGTCACACTTGGGTTCCGAAAGTAAAAATCCCACTGATTTTTTTCCATAGGGGAATAATTTAGAAAATGTTAAAGACTGACATGCTGTGAGCTATGTGGTTGTTAATTAATGGTATATGCTTTTGTTGAAGGCATTAACCTGCTTTCAACTTATTTTCAAATAATTGTGACCTTGGACCACAAAACCAGTCATAAGGGTCAGTTTTTTGAAATTGAGATTTATACATCATCCAAAAGCTGAATAAATAAGAAAAAAATGAGTTGGAAAAAGCACATCTGAAACTAGCGCCCCTGAAAAAGTGGTCAGGCGTCCTAAACCAGTCTAATTATTCAAGGCTTCTGTAAGATTTACTAGTTACATAGCCATTTAGCAGCCTGACTGTAACTGTTATAAACTGTAATTTTTAGTAGATGTGATTGAAAAGTGAACAAAAGAAAGGCATGGACAGTGTCCAATCAAAACATCACACAGTCCGCTGCAGGTGTTTCCACCTCGGCAGGGATGCTGTTGAATGAAATGCCTCTAATGCTCCTCACACGTTTATCCGTGTGTGTGTGTGTGTGTGTCACTCGCCATCGCTGTGTGTGCATTTCCTCGTTTCCAGAGCAGCGGTAACGTGAGATGCTGTGGTTTTAGGACAGTTAAGTGGGTCGATGGATGGGTGGAGTGGGTCCACAGTGATGAAAAGCTTCCTAATTCTTCCTATGACTGTTGAATCATGTGGGGCCCGTTTTCCCTCTTTCGCATTCTCTCGCTCTCGTTCACTCGTTCCGAGAGCCACGGGGCGAGTAGAAATGGTGTGAAAGGGTAAATGATGCTTGGCCCTCTGATTGTTTTGACACATGAGCCAGGCGCTGACAGCTCAGCGCTCAAGTGATTCCAGTGCAGAATAATAGAATTTGGCTTCGACTGCATGTAAACTTTTTTTTGACTGTTTTAATTGGATAAAGAAACTCCTTTTGGACTGAAATTGTTCGGAATCGGCTCGAGTTGTGGATTGAGAGATAATGTCGCTGTTTCTACATAACTTGACCTGGCTCTTCATTGCAGTCTTTGAGTTTTAGTTTTAGCAATCATGTTTTAATTTCCCAATTTGATTTAATGCGGTCCAAACTGGCTTTGTTTCAACACTTGGAGTTTATTTAAAACTTGCACTTAAAATAAATAAACCAGGTGAAGTTGTTTTGTATCTTATTCATCTGAATGGCGCCAAGTTGTGCTTTTCCAGTCTCGACGGCCTTGTTGATTATAACCGGAGCGATCTGTTTAATTTCGTGTTATCTGTCTTGTGATGTTTTGTTAACTTTGCAACCAGTTTACAAAATTGCCTATTGCAGAGCCAATTTTTTTTTCAGTTCAAAAATGTCTTTTATTCTTTTGAAAGTTGTGATGCTTTGAAATGAAAGTTCTTGGCTGAAACCCGAAAATTATGTTTTCTGTCAGCCCTTGTTTGGAAACAGCCAGTTCTGTTAATGTTATAATTTTTTTTTGTGATTACATTTTATGCATTTACTGTGTCTCACGTGCAATGAGATATAGATCAGTTTTAACAAGCTATAGACAAATATGGTAAAACATGCATCATATTCATATGCACACATAACACTGAAGTTATACAGTATTTTCAGCCAGGTGTTATGGTCTATTTCCTCCCATTTTAGCTGGAAATTTTCTCACCTAACCAGTTGGTTTAAGACATTAGTCACTAAGGAGCTAATCTTTCTGGCCCAGAAACTAATGATGCACCAAAATCTTGGCTGAAATTAAAATGATTAAATGTATAATTAGTGTTTGTTTGAAGGGGAAAAAAAGTTCTGCTAATAGCATAATTTGTTTTGTAGATTTTTCTAACTTCTTTTAATTATTATGTCTCTGAAATGAGATATTGACATGATGTTGACACTTTTAACAAGCTGTCATATGATAATTATGCTAATATGTTAAGAATGGAATAATTTCACTATACAATGCAGTATTTTCAACAAAATGTTATGGCCACAATTTTTAATTTTTAATTGCTGGGCAACAAAATGAAACATCTTGGCTGAAACTCAGAGATTCACTTTATTTTGCCTTTGTCTGAAATATATATTGCACTTTCTCCAATTAGTGTGACTTTAAAATGACAAGCTTCCTTGTGGTAAACATGGTCATATGATAAAACCTGAATCGCTTCACGTGCATGCTATTTTCCTCAATGCTAAAATTTCTGTTTCATTAATTATTTTTTTTCTTGCTTTTAACACATTTTTATGCATCCTTGTAAATGCAAGGAACACAAGTTTTATGTTTGAGCACCAGAACCATCCATCAGGTAAACGGAGAACTAGTTTTTTTCGTAAAGACCTTACGAGAACCCAATGTCCAATTAATGTTTATCAGAAACCCCTTGGGTTGTAGTATTTAGCTCGGTGACAGCACTAGCCCAGATGCCAGTGGGATGGGTTACTCAGCTGTTAGACACTTAATATCAGCTTCGGATGATTTGTATGAGTGGGCTGCTAAATGAATGGGTAGATGGCAGCTTGGGAGATGATGGAGTGCTCATTAATTCATAGTCAGCGGCCGGACGCTCTCCGCAGCCTCGGATTTTGCTGACGCAGAGCCATGATTCATATCTCAGATGGGGTCAGGATAGACGTTTAAACGGATGGATCAGCGCTCCTCTGACTTGGGCGCCCAAGCGTGGCTTTCTGGGTCAGCCCACCGGCTATGCAGCGCAACCGGGCCACACGTTCTCTGAGATTTTAACAAGATGCCAGCGGCGATCGTTCGCTCGCGGTACTCATTAGACAACAAAAACGCGGCTCGGGTCTCACGCTCAGTGTGTGCGTTGTGCCGCCGGTGCCTGGCTTTCTTTGTTGACCGTGATCGAGCAGGTGATGCAGACGTTTTCCCAGCGTTTACTCACCGCATGCGGCCCCGTCCTGCAGCACAACCTGTTTCATCTCGCTCTCCTGGTCGGCACGTCCTGCGGCGTGATTCAATAGCACCGGCCGCCCATCCTTCTCCTGACGGTCACGGCGATAGATTCGCTTATACACCGTTTTGACGACACTATCATTAGTCTAGGCTATTCACGACTTCATGGGTTTTTTTTTTTTTTTCCTTGAGGCAAGATGCTACAGGCAAAAACATTGGGCAATTTTGAGATTTTTAGGCCAAAAAACATGTTGTCTTTTAGACTAGTGTAAAGAAAACATCTAGAAAACATGTTTCAGTGCACTTTATCTGTTTGTATCTGTAGATTTCAATTACAGTATGTATCTTTTAAAGGATGTTTTCTTTAAATAAGCTTTCATCTCCACTTCAGTAGCGCTTAGATACACCAAACTTAACAGTTTTATTCCTGTCTATATTCTGAATGTTTATACTGTGGGGTTTGTTGGTATGTCATTCGCTTGATATTTATTTAACATTTTATTCCTAAATATATAATGAAAATGTTTTTTTTTTTTTTTTTTGGTTGATGGAGTGATAAAAAGAGATATCCAGAATCCCTTCTGTAAAAACCCTGTACTCTAAAATGTCAACAAAATGAAACAAGAATTTTAAACCTGGTTTTATCAAGTGTTTAGATTTATTTCTGGAAGTATATGAAAATTCGTGCATTTTTAATTAATTACATTACAATGTCTTAACCCTCCTGTCCTGTTTAGACATTTTTAACTGAAAATGTTATGTTGGGGTTTTTTTAGATGTTTTTTTTTTTTTTTCGGCACTTGCTATGTGAAAAGGTTAAATGGTCCTGAAAAAAAGATTCACAGTTGTACTGTTTGTAAAAGTATGACAGCATTGGAAAAGAATGCGAATTACACCTAATGGAAAGTTTGGTACTGCGTCCAAACAAAAGCTTACTGACTTTTTAATGTCAACCTCAAATTTGAAGCACAGCTTTTTGGATTTTTGGCTTTGATAGTATTTTGATAGTATTTGATAGTATTTTTTCAAGCATTTCTCATAATATTACATTTTTTTTTTTTTTAAACCTTTTTTTTGTGATTTCAACCTCAACTTTGAAAAAATTAACTTTTTAGGTTTTTAGCTTTGACAGTATTTTGATAGTACTTTTCATGCATTTCTCGTAAACTTTTGAAACTTTTTTATGTGATATCCACCTCAAATTTGGAAAACACCTTTTTAGATTTTTGGCTTTGATAGTATTTTTTTTTTCATGCATTTCTCATAATTATATATATATATATATATATATATATATATATATATATATATATATATATATATATATATATATATATATATATATATATATATATATATATATATTTAACCTTTTTTGTGAGATCAACCTCAAATTATATATATATATATATAACCTTTTTTGTGAGATCAACCTCAAATTTGGAAAAACTAACTTTTTAGGTTTTTAGCTTTGACAGTATTTTGATAGTTTTTGATAGTATTTTTCATGCATTTCTCATAATATTACATTTTTTTTAACCTTTTTTGTGATATCAACCTCAAATTTGGAAAACACCTTTTTAGATTTTTGGCTTTGGTATTTTGATAGTATTTTTTCCATGCATTTCTCATAATATTTATTTTATTTATTTATTTATTTATTCTTTTACTTTTTTGTGAAATCAACCTCAAATTTGGAAAAACTAACTTTTTAGATTTTTAGCTTTGACAGTATTTTGATAGTATTTGATAGTATTTTTCATGCATTTCTCATAATAATCAACTTTTGAAACTTTTTTGTGATAACCTCAAATTTGGAAAACACCTTTTTAGATTTTTGGCTTTGATAGTATTTGATAGTATTTGATAGTATCTGATAGCATTTTTCATGCATATCTTATAATAATAAACTTTTTAATTTTTTTTTGTGAGATCAACCTCAAATTTGGAAGACAACTTATTAGATTTTTGGCTTTGACAGTATTTTGGTAGCATTTGATAGTAGTTTTAATGCATTTCTCATAATATTAAACTTTTTTTAACCTTTTTTGTGATATCAACTTTTTATTTTCAATGCATTTCTCATAATAATAAACTTTATGAATTTTTTGTGATATCAACCTCAAATTCGGCAAACAACTTTTTAGACTTTTGATTTTAGACTTCTTGTACTTTAAGGACAGTATTTTTTGCAAATAAAGAAATATTTAAAATATATATAAATAAAACGAAAGTAAACACTGTAATCAACAGTGCACTCAATAATCTGGGAAGTTTGTGTGCATTGGGAATCATATTTTTTCGAAAATGCCAAATATCGGCCAATAAATTGACTGACCACTAGAATGTGCTTCAAAGCTTTCAAGATTTATCACAGTTTAAGTTGCCAGTTTTGTTTTCAGGTCTATGCTTAAAAAGTTAATAAATGCATCATAACTATTCCATAAATAAAAAGGTTTTGACCGCCACATAAGCAGCACCAAAGAGTTCATGTACTGTGATTAACTGGGTATGTGTGGTGATGTATTAGTTATTATATGTTACCCTATTCACCTGCAGTGTCTTGCATAATACAGCGTTTCTGGCACTTGCTGACACTCCTCAATCCTACATGTTCATGTCATTCCTGATGTCATTGGACTCTACGCTCCCAGACCATGACCGCATTAAGCAAATAGACATCAAACGGCTGCTGCTTTTATAGCGACGCATGAATGAAGGGTTTTGTGTGTTAGTTTAGTGCCCTGCCACAAAATACAAAGGTTGTGTTTATTTTAACTCTCAATTTACCAGCGGTTGTTTTGGAAGATCTTCCTGCACTTCTGATGTAGATCTTTATTTGCATTATTGTTCTGGTTGCACGAATAGGTGAGCAATAGAATTCTGGGATATAATTGAAGACAATTAGAGACGGTAGTTGCATCCAGGAACTGACTAGTCAATTATTGAGGTCGACTGCCGAGTTCGACGTTTTCAGTGGTGGGTACATTGAAAGGGAGACTCAATTCTCAAACAGTTTAGATGTGCTAATTCTTTGAGTGTTTCTGTAGCATGCTAATAGGCATTTAAAGCAGCGCCGCTACGGCCGCTTGTGTACGAATTCGCCATCTTCAACAATACTTTTGAAAACAATCACTGTCGTGCTGCAGGTCACCCGCTGCGATCAATGTCCCAGTGATTATGCAGAATCCACAGGTTTATTAGAGAGGTGTTGTGGGGAAATTAAAGGTCTGCATTTTCCTGGAGCCTGGTGCTGTTTCTTCACGGCGTGTGAAGAAAACCCCAGCGAGTTTGCAGAAAGAAAGGCTTAATAAATTGCTGGATGCTGGGAGCTACTTATTTTGTAGTAAGTCCAAGCATAAGCATGCAGTTGGACTTTGATAGTTTTGTTTAATAAAAGGTTATATTTTTTAAACTTGTTTGTTTATTTATTTATTTATTTATTTATTTATTTATTTATTTTTATTAAATATCTAATTTATAGGGCTGGTAGAAGTGACAGCTTAATTATATACAGCTTCCCAGTGTTCATTTTTTACTTTTGTTTTTTTTTGTTTTGTTTTGTTTTGTTTGTGGTAGACTTACTTAGATGTTAATAAATATTTTGTCACGTCATATTCACTCATTTTAACCATATTCACTAATGTTAGCCAGTTTAAACAGTTTAGAACAAATAATATTTTTTTCTTATTTTTATCATTTTCTTCTTCTTTTTTTTTCATGGATTGTATTCTTTTTTTTTTTTTTCCCCTTTTTATCACTTTTTATTTTTTTCTTTTAAATTTTTTTTAATGTTTTAAAATTTTGTGTATTTTTTCTTTTTCTTTCCTTTTTTTCTTTTTTTCATTTATTGTAATTTTCTTTTGTTAATTCTTATTTTTTCTTATTTTAGCCGTATATATTTATAATTGAACAGATTAAAATGACATCTAATTTTAGTAAAAAAAAAATAAATAAAATAATAATAATAAAAAATAATAATAATAGTAATAATAAAAATGTAATAAAAAAGAATAAATAAATTTTTTTTTCTTATTTTTATCGTTTTCTTCTTTTTATTTTTTTCATTTATTGTATTTTTTTTTTTTTTAAATGTTTTAAAACTTTTATTTTTTTATTTTTCTTACTACTTCTTTTTTTCATTTATTGTATTTTTCTTTTTTTATATTTTTTCATAAGTAATTGTAACCAAAGTTAAAATGCATTATAAAAAATGAGGAGATAAGTATTAAGTATTAAGTATTATAAATGTGATTTATAATTATATATAACTATATAATTATATTTTATTATTTCATTATTGTTATGATTATGTCTTTATTTTTTATAAATCATTTATCATGCATTATATATAAAGTGTTAGAAAATATGCACATTTATTTTTTATTTTTTCATATTTATGTTTATGGTTTAAAGTCAGACATTATTAATTATGATTGAATTATTCTGGACAAAAATATTGAAAAATATTATCTTGAGGTGTTATTTTATTGCCAACAGTTATTGTTAATGAAATCAAGAAGCATGCTGTTAACATATTTTTGTCAGTAATTTAGTTGACAAAATTAAAACTAGGACTTCCTTTACACAGACTTGCATATAAATGACCCACTGACAAATAAAAACATGCCTTTTGCAGTTATAAACAAGCAGACTGATAGTCATTGTCAAATAATATTTGATTAATCTCTATAAATGCGGAAATGCATCCCTAAATGTTTCTCCCTGGCAGTATCGTAATGCCTTTCAGTAACATCCTGTAGGATGTTCTGCTGTATAATTGGCTGTTTCTGATCGTCCTCTGTTCGTCTGTTTTGTGTGTTAGCGGCTGTAATCTGAGCAGAGGATCTGAGATGATGGAGGGCTGCAGCGTTTGGGTTTTGGGAGTCCCAGTACTTTTTACTAGTCTCTTTACATCTTCTCTCTTCAGCAAGCCGGCCTGTCATGACATTCCCATTTTGTTGTCTTTGCGCTGTGATAAGAGCTCACTCGCAGATGCTGCCGGTTGAGATGTGCTGTCTGATGGCTGTTATCACATCTGTGAGGAAAAGGCACAGGAGAAAATGGAACAGCTACTGTGATACTGAATGAATTCAAGGTGCTTTTGATTGGTGTGTATCAGTGTGAAGTCTAGAATTAAAAGTATAGCATGTTTAGTAGGTGTTGCGTTTCTCGCAATGTCCCTTCCATCCATCAATATATCCATCCTGTTATCCATACTATATCCATAATATATCCAGTTCCTTCATAATTTATTTTTTTTCTTTTTTTAAATTAATTTAAAAAAAGTTCTTTATTTATCTTTTTCATCATTTTCTTCTCTTTCTATTTTTTCTTTTTTTTCCTTTATATCATTTGTATTTTTTTTCCCTTTTTCTCTCTTATTTTTTTCCTTTATTGTTTTTTCTTTTTTCCTTTATATAAAGGAATATATTCACTTCCTTTATATTCACTTGTTTAAATTGTATTTTTTCTTTTGTAATATTTTTTTTCTTTTTTTTTAGTTTTCCTCTTTTTCATTTTTCATTTATTGACCCCCCCCCATATCATTTATTTTGTCTTTTAATTTTTTTTAGTTTCCTGTATTTTTTCTTTATTTCTTATTTTAAATTTCTTATTTTTTTCTTTTTATTATTATTTTTATTTTTTAATTTATTGTATTTAATTTATTTTCTTTTACTTTATATCATGAATTATTTTAGTTATTTAGTTAATTTAGTTTCTTCTTTCATTTTTCTTTTTTTTCTTTTTTTTTTATAATTTTCTTTTCTTTTTATTTCTATTTTATTTTTTCACTCTTTATCATTTATTATTTTAGCACTACTGCTTATACAAGTATTTTTAAGGAATATTTAACATAAAATTTATTTACCAGAAAAAAGTTTTTTATAAAATCATTTATTTAGAGATGTTTTTGAATTTAAAATTTAATAACCATTAAAATGGAATCAAGAAAATTCATGGAAAAAATAAAACTAAATTAGAGAGAGAGAGGAAAAAAAAATTCATAGGGCCTTTTTAAAATATTTTTTCTTATGTTTTCTCATATTCCTTATTGGTTTTTTTTTTTTTTTTTTTTTTTTAAACTTATTTTTGTGTGCATTCATATCATGTCCTACAGTTAAATGAAAGATAATACCGGTTGCCTACTTTATCACAAAATTTGACATTTTCTTTATTATTTTTTTCTCTTGCTTTTACCATCTGTAGTATCTTAATCGTGCTGTAGCACACAGTAGACCCATTTATTCTGCTGTGCTTTCCAAAGAAAATTAGAGTCATTGCTTTTGTCTGGCGTAGTGCATTTCTCTGTATTCCCTGTACTAACATATTTATGTCCTCTGGCGTTTTATTATACATTTGTAAACAGGCTTCTGGAAGCAGCAGAAGATAGCGTGCAAGGACATCCAATGACATAATTTAGTCGCTTAGCGGTATTTCAACAACAGCTTTATTTTCAATAACAAGCATGATTTACAACCCGACCGGTGAGCGTTCGGAGGTTCTTCGCACGTCTGTTTCTGTTTAAGCCACTAACCGGTTTCTAACAGGAAGGTGTGGAAAGGTCAACCTGAACCAGTAGCGACATCATTAATCTAATTGACTCCGCAAAAGTGTATTAATTTGCGCCTGATGCTTTTAAACCAAACAAATGTATCACATTAATCCTCATCACGGCGAGCGTCTCTCGTGGATTGTTGAACAGTTCACAGACTGAACCAGACAATGAAGGCGGCTGACCTTGAGTGACCTCAGCCTCCCTCGGTCCACCAGAACATTTCATGCTATTCGGCTCAGACTCCGTCCCGAGAGAGATAAGAATACGGTGGAGAGGTGCACGAAAGGGCCGTGAGACTGAGAGATACCGTATCACGTCGAGCTCTGTCTCTCTTAGCCGCAGTGAAGCATTCTTCACGGTGACTTAGTGTCGCGTCAAAGCGGTGCAGAAGAAGTTGCTTTTCTTTGACGACTGTCCTCACAGCAATGCTTTTGTTGCAGGATCTGGGTGTTTATCGGGATAGTTCATCCCAAAATGAAAATTCTGTCATCGTTTATATGCCGTCATGCTGCTTTTCTTCTTTTGTAGAACACAAAGTGGGTTTGAGTGTTTAAATATGGCACGTCACGGCTGGTTTAACATCAGTGGAGATTGATCATGAGGACTGACGTTTGATGTCAAACCTGTCACAGGAATCATATGACTGTAAAGCTATTTTATGACTTGTAATATGATGTACATGTGCTGCATTTATAATACTTTTAAGGTGGAACTCAACATCAATTCTTCACTTTTAATCTGTGGAAAAGAGCAGCCAGTACATTCTGCAAACTATCTCCTTTTGGTTTTTACAAAAGATATAAAACATTTACAGGTTTGGTGTAGGGTAATCGAGTAATTAGTTGATCATTCTGGCGATTAATCGAGCAATCGGACGATTTTTCTGCCAATTAATCGAATAATCGGTCAGTTATTCTGACAATCAAGTAATCGGTCGATTATTCGATGCATGAAACGCAGATGGATTGGTGGAATCCAGTCATAAAAAAAAAGTTTACTGCATAACGTGGAATGTCACGGAATTTTCCCCAATTTTGGATGAATAAATTAAAAGTAGGTCAGTACACTTATATTAAAATGTGATATTAAACCTCAAAATACGATTTAAATATGAATCCTGCATATTCTGCTTGTCTCTGTGTGAATGAATAGCCTCTGCCGCCTCAATATATGAGTACATAAACACATGAACAATTTCTAGAACTGCTCTGAGAATCACTTCATGAGCATTTTACCATTTCTTTTGAGAAAAACGATCGTTATATCATAAAAACAGAGGCACTTAAAGGTCTTTACAACAACCCGTCAAAATAAAAGTTTGGTTTAACTTGAAGCAATTGTGACAGAAATATAATACAATGTGTCATGATAGTAGTAGTAGTACTACTACTAATGAAATTATTATTAAAGCATTATTTTTAAGGGTTATTAACCATAAAAATTATTTACCAGAATTTATTTACCTGAAAAATGTAAATACACAACACAGTATTTATAAAAAAAAAATAATAATTTTTTTTTCTTAAATCAATTATTTAGAGATGCTTTTGTTTATTAAAATTTAATGAAACAATTTAAATGGAACCAAGAAAACTAATTAAAAAAAAACAGAATTTTGCATTATTTTTAAGGGATATTTACCATAAAAATTATTTACCAGAATTTATTTGCCTGAAAAATGTAAAGACACAACACGGTATTTTTGAAGGAAAAAAAGAAAATGTTTTTCTTAAATCAATTATTAAGAGATGCTTAAGTTTATTCAAATTTAGTGAAACAATGTAAATGGAACCAAGAAAACTAATTAACAAAACAGAATTTTGTGAAAATATAACTAAATTTAAGAAAAACATATTTCATAGGGCCTTAAAAATTACATTTTTGTTAAACTTTTAATAAGTTGCTGTTAAATTGTATAAGTTTCATGATTTCAATTAACTAGACATGCTTTTTGATTAATAAAAAATTAGCTTAACCATTAAAACGACGTCTGGAAAAATATAAACAGAAAAAAACGGAATCCGGAAAAATAAAAAATGTGATAAATTTAATTTAACCATTAAAACAGATTCTAGAAAAATTAAAACCAGGAAAAAAAGAGAATCCGGAAAAACTAACTAAATAAAAAAAAAAATGATAAAATAAAATAATAAAATAAAATGGAATTTGGGAATTTGGCTCAATATTAAGGAAGAATATGACTGTCTACACACTTAATTTAGATTAGATCGTGGAAAACCAAACATTTATTTCAAATTCTGCACATTTGTCATTAAGATAATGTTATCTTGGTTGTGTAAAAAAATTGCCTAAAAGTATTGGGGAGCATCATTTGGCAAAGCATGTGACGTTTACATTAAAACACACAAATTGCAGTGAATACGGTTAAACGTACATTTATTCAGTCATCTTCAACATTTCTCACATTATCACAGTTTGTTCACTATAGTTTAGAAAATGGTAATAAAATATGACAAGAACTTAACAGTTAAACTTTTTTCAGAACAAATTCATCTTGATAATGTCAGATAACTTTGATAGAAGGTTATGTAACCAAAAATGATCAAAGTCAGATCAAAGTGTCAAATCAGTATTTTGGTCCCAATTTTTTTTCAATTTTACTGGTAGAAGAATTTTTGGGTATAATATGTCAGTTTATTTTGCTATCCTCACTTACATAAATGAACTGTAGTGTCCTGCACCCACTAGTAAAATAAAAAGCAAAATTATATCTGATGTCTGAATAGGTTTGGGTTTGACTGTATATCTAGCAGATATAACAACAAATAGTTAAGGAAGTATTTTTAAAAAATAATTATTTTTTTTGGCATGGACTGTAAAATCGCTGGCAGGGTGGGTATAAAACAACTTGGTGAGAAAATCCTTATCATTGAGCCCTGCTGATGGAGTGTTTTTCTCTTGTGAGAGACTTTCAATGTGATTTTTGAATTGGGTAACATGCGAACCGATCCTCTTCAAAACATCTGTCTCACTTGGGTTGTGGTCTGGCGTAATTTACCGCCACTCCCAAGATAAGTTAGCCGCCCTCTGATCCAAAGGAAGATGGGGTGGAAGCCAAAAGAATCAGAGTAATGTGTTTCCTGTTCCTGATGCGTAGTGCGAGAGCTCTCACGATAACGGATGTTGTATTTCCAAACAATCTATATTCACGCCGCACGTATTTGCAGTTGAAAACGTCTGCCAGCTGGTGCTTTAAAAAGGATGAAAATTAAATTTTTGCTCCCTTTCACAATGAACACCAAAAGCAGAGTTCTGGACGCCACCCAATCTTCTAGTAGAAAACCAATATGTACGATCGGTGGATATTAACAGTAGCTGTGCTATCAGGAAACATTGATCCGAGAGGCCCGATCGACAGCCAAACGGAAACTCTGCCACTGTTTATTCTAGTTCAACCCACAAATTGAGACTCCATGAAAACCTTTTTCAAAGGCATTAGCATTCAGCAAATGCACACTTTATTTCCCAAAGCATCTGGTTTATCCGCTGCTGAAATTGACTTTCTCCTCCTTGAGACGTCCAGCCGGGCCATGTTCGCTGACCTGAGCTTTCACATCTCAGATTAGACGCCCTCCTGGTTTCCCGAGGATCAACTGTAATTAAGTGCAAAGTAGGTTTCTGTACAGTGCTAAAGAGTGGAAATGCAGTGAAAAAGTCTGAGAAGCACCTTGCCATTCCTTCCCATCTATTACCGTTATGTGAGTCAGAGCGGGCGGCATAAATGTCAGGATAATTGACTGTTGTGTCAGCTGATGATGTAATCAGCTGTGAAATTTTAATCGGCCTTATAAGCGCTTCTGCATGGAGAGTCTTGCAAGCGCTACACCTTTCTCTGTCCTTGTTAACCCTCCAGCGAACCTGTTTGACGAGTGAACTGATCCCATCTCGCTCTATCAAAGAATGGGATGAAACCCACGGCCACGCCAAATCAAAACCAGCTCCAGAGGACAACAGATCTCTCTGCCAGAACTTGCACATGACCTCACAGCGGAGTCATGCGCCTACCGCAGGAAAACAGCTGATGCAGACCGAGTCTGATTTGGCCGCCTTTAAAGTCAAGCACTTCCCTCCCGCTTCCAAATTTCCAAATAGTCCCCTCTTCTAGTAATTCCCACCACTTCCTGTTTGGCACTTCGTTCCCATCGGACTGTAATAACGAGAGAAGCCAACTGAGGCATATTTGTGGGCTCCTGCACATGAGGAACGTGTATACAAGAGACTCCGGAAGGCATTCTTCCTAGATTTCATCCAATCAGTTGGCCTGCTCCGGAGAGTGCCATTGTGTTTATTTTTGCCAGTGCTGAAGGATAGATGGGTAACGGAATATACTGCAAGGATTAGATGATCAGGGGGATGTTGGCTGATTTATGGATTCGTAATCCCAATGTTGGCAACAAGGTCTTTTTGCTTTGTGTATGGGAATTTTCTAAAGCGCTCTTAATCGCCACCAAAACCCAGAATTTTGTTGGATTGTCCTCCTCTGCAGCTGAAAAGCCTGAGCGTGACCACTGTCACTGCATCCGCTGTTTTGAGTCCAAAATGCATGCAAATGTTGCCATTCTCTAATCCAGCAATAAAAACGAGTCCCAGTTCATCCAGTAAATCTGTCCTCTTTTGCATACTTGCAATCATGCAATCCTTCCACTTAAACTCAACGTTCTCATCGGTAAACGGTGGAATCTTTCGATCCCAATCTGGGAATGGGACGTCCCACTGTAACGCCAGCCTATGAGCTTGACAAATGTGGCCACCCTGCCATTAATCTCTCCTAGTAGATAATCTGACGCTTAATCCCGTCTTTGCAGTATGCAGAGGGTGGCATGATAGCACCATTTACTGACCCACAGCCCTGGTTGTCCGACATGAGAGCTTTTGCATTCACGGGAGCGGTGTGGAAGAAACGCCGGTGCTAATATGAAGCAGATGTGCTGGTAAGGTGGTGCGGAGGCATGATGTTTTAATTGCATTGAGGTCTAGTAGATTGCAGTTAGCTCTGCACGAACGTGCACTGCCTTTGCGGCGATCTCCTGTTAGCTTGATGGATGGCGACGTGGTCTTGTGTGGCCTCGCTTGTTTAAAATAAGATCTAAACTTGGTAGCTTGGTCTGTTGCCGATAGCTCAGATTCTTGACTCTAATGAAGTGTTCATGGCGAGTTGCTGCTCCTTTAAGCTGGAGTAATGAGATTTGCTGAATTACTGTCTTAATCACGGACTGAATGGCGAATAGGGGAGGAGATGTTTGTAATGATGTGATTTACGGCTCTTTCACGAACCCCCGTCTGTCTTTCTAGCCCCTTTTCCATTTTCCCTCAACTTTTTCTTTCCTGCTTGATTTAATTAGAATGTTCAGCCTACGTGAATTACTGTCAGGTTGTGGATGAACAACAAATTAGAGTGAGTGTGCAAGATGCCTACGTCTCTGATGAGCATGAGAAGCTTCAAGGTCATGCAAACACTTGACAGATCTCACTTTGGGGTTGTTTGTTGTTCTGCTTACTTGAGTATTGCTGGTTGCTTGCACTTTAAAAATAGTTGCTTAAAAGTTTAATACTTAGGAGTATAGGTGTTTTTTTGCATCCCTAAACTTGAGCAAATGTTTGTTTAACTACAAGTTGTCATATAAACAGTGTTTTAGTTAGTGTACAGTAAGTTTCACAAACCTAAAGTATAGGGGTCGACCGATATGTGTTTTTCAGGGCCAGTGCGATGCTGATCAAGTAGACCGATAACCGAAATTTTGAACCGATATGTCTAGTGTAAAAATGAAAATGAATGTCAAAATTAAAGAATAACAAGGGCTCTGACAAAAACTTCCTTTAAATGCTTTTTAAATTATTTTATCAGCAAATTGGGTTTTGAAAATGAATGATACTGATAGCCATGGAAATGTGTACAAATGTAATACTTAGGAGTAGAGGTGTTTTTTGCATCCGTAAACTAATGTTGCAAATGTTTGTTTTGTGTCTTTTAGTAAGTGTACAGTAAGTTTCACGAACTTCAAGTATAGGTCTTGAACGATGTGTGGTTTTCACGCCCAGTGCCAAAACCGATTATTACAGATCAAGTAAACTGATAACGGATATTTTGAACCGATATATATGTCAGGCATAAAAATGAACATTAATGTCAAAATTAAGAATAACAAGGGCTCTGATGAAAACTTTCCCTACATTTTTTACAATTATTTTATCTGCAAATCGGTTTTGAAAATTATCGATACAGATAACCATAAAAATGCTTAGGAGTAGAGGTGTTTTTTACATCCATAAAGTAATCTTTGTTGCAAATGTTTAACAATAAGTTGCTGTGTAAATAGTCTTTTAGTAAGGGTACAGTAAGTTTGACACACTTGCAGTATAGGAGTTGACCGATATTTGTTTTTCAGGGCGGACGCTGATACCTATTATTACAGATCAAGTAGACCGATAACCAATGTTTTGAACCGATATACATGTCTGGTGTAAAAATGAACATTAATGTCAAAATTAAGAATAACAAGGGCTTTGACAAAAACTTTCTTTAAATGCTTTGAAATTATTTTATCAGCAAATCATTTTGAAAATGACCGATACTGATAACCGTAAAAATGTAATACTTAGAAGTAGAGGTGTTATTTTGCATCCCTAAAGTAATCTTTCTTGCAAACGTTTGTTTAACTACAAGTTGTCGTATAAACAGTCTTTTGGTAAGGGTACAGTAAGTTTCACCAGCTTGAAGTATAGGGGTCGACTGATACACGTTTTTCAGGGTCGATACAGATTACAGATCAAGTAAACCAATAACTGGTATTTTGAACGAATATACATGTCTGGTGTAAAAATGAGTATTAATGTTAAAATTAAGAATAAATCGGTTTTGAAAATGACCGATACCGATAACCATGAAAATGCTTAATATCACTGCCGATAATCAGTCAACCCCTACTGAAGTATACAAAACGTGTCATTTTGGGATGGACATCACTGAAAGTATAAGTTGGTTAATTAAAATAACTGACCTAAAGAGTATAGAATCGCACTATACTTATTACGCTTGCCTGTTGTTTTTGCATGCAGCCTGCATTGACACACGTGTGGTGCACTGCCTTTTTATACTACCAAATTCAATTTGAACCTTAAGTTAAACATCCTTCTCTGTGTAGATCTGGAGAAAAGTAGTGCAGGAAACTCTGTAACACAGTGAGCTGTGCCCTTGGGTAATTTTTGGATTATTTACGCAGCAAGTTGTGAAACCTAAACTTCTTTTAAGCTAAGTTGGCTCTGGCTTATGCACAAGTCCTAGACGTGCTGTGCATCGCCTTGCGAAGTTATTCAGATAAATTATGTTAAAAACTGTCGCACGTACTCAACCTGGAGGCTCTCCAGAGGCCTGTCAGATCTTCCTAACTCTAGAATTACCCCAAAACTTCCACACACACCCACAGTCCCCATGTTCATCCAGGGGATGACTCATTCTCCCCATGGCACCATGCAATGACCTCACCTCCAGCGGAGAACATCATCAAAGCACGTGTATGGAACCCCAGTAACGATTCCCGCTTAAATATTTCACCACGTGCACTCCGCCGGTCTCATTAAAGCACATCAGATCTGTACCCAGCGCCGTCTCGTCTTGCCTCGCCTCGCCAGTGCTGCACTGCATATTAACGTCGGGACTACAAAACACCATTTACCCAAGAAGCTTTGCCAAGCAAGACCAGTTCCACCGTGACCACGCTGTGTCACAGAGCCAAAGGGGTCATGGTCTGGATTAGCATGCTTCTCTTTTGCATTAACAGCCAAACAAGAAGAAGAGGGATGCCAGTGGATGGGGCATGTTGTTTCTGTGTTAATCTGATCTGAATCTCTCAGGTTCTCTATCCTGCAATATGCGCTTATGTGATTACTTTAAAGGGCTGTAGCGTCAATGCACCAGCAGATTTGCAGGCCTAGCATATGTGATGGTGATTTACAGGCAATTTTGCATTGCTCATGTAATATCAGCAATGTCGCATTGCTGCCATGCCTCTGGACTCTCATAGCTGAGACAAAAAGCTGGGCAGTGCTCAGATGTTTGATGTGGTTATTGCCACCATGCTCTCATTCGGCTCTCAGGGACCTCCTTTGACTTAAAGGAAATGCCACTAGGCGACCCTAATTTCCCAGAGCTGTGAATAAACCATGCAGTGTAACACTGATTCAGGTTGCATTGATCTGTAAGGTGTGTTTTGGCTCTGATGTCCATTTGCCTTGCGCCTTGTTAGCCAGTATATGAAACAGCTCATATGCTGTTGCACGTTCAAACACTTTGCAGTCACACAGGAAGGAGTCTGGATAAAATCTCAGTCAGTTCCTTTTTTACTTTGAGGCTTTGCCTCACACCAAGCTTCTTTTGCACTATTAATAATTCACCTGCCGGTTTTTATAATCATCCTGCATAGTTAAATGCCTCTTAGAGACATTAAAACATGGATGTTGCTCTTAAAAGTAGGGTGGTACTTAATCAGAAATGGCTGTATGAATTTGTAAGATGTGTCTGCAGTTGTAAGTTAATGATGGCATGCGTTTCTTTTGGTTAGATATAGTGAATCACTTTTAAGCCTTTAGGAGAAGACATTTCAATTATGTTACCGCAGAATGAACTATTATTATTTCTGTGATGTGTAGAATTACCAAAAAATATGTTTAGGTCATTTTTAATGACTATGTATTCAAAGACTGAGTCCTTGAATAATTGATTTAACAGATTTGTTCAAAAATATTGATTAGTTCTGGAATGTAACAAGTGATTGTCTTTTGACTAAATCACTGAATGATTCATTTAGCTCTTTTGTTCATATGAACTGATTCTTTCAAAATCAAACCAAGTAACTGTTTGAGTGAATCAGTGAATCCTGAATGAACAAATTTGTTGTGTTCGTGTTAGTCATTGAATGATTCATTCAAACAGTTTGTTCAACACCACCATTCATTCAGGAGCAAAACAAGTGACTATACATAAGTGAGTCATTGAGTGATTAATTCAGGTCATTTGTTTATAAACACTGATTAATTCAAAATCGAATCAAGTAACTGTATTTATAGGTCAGTCATTGAATCATTCATTCAATCAATTCGTTCAGCACCACCATTAATTTAAGAATGAAACAACTGAACATTCATAAGTGGATTACTGAAAGATTCATTCAGCTCATTTGTTCATAAACACTGATTCATTCAAAATCACATCAACTGTATTCATGGGTCAATAATTGAATCATTCATTCAACTATTTTTTCCGGTTCAGGAATGAAACGGTTGACTGTATTTGAGTGAATTATTGAAACATTCATTCAACCAGTTTGTTTAGCATCACCATTTATTCAGGAATGAAACAAGTGACCATTCATGAGTGACTCATTGAGTGATTCATTCAGCTCATTTGTTCATAAACACTGGTTCATTCAAAATCACATCAAGTAACTGTATTTATGGATGAACAATTGAATCATTCATTCAACCATTTTTTTTTCCCCATTCATGAATAAAACGGTTGACTGTAAATCATTGAATCATTCATTTAACCAATTCATTTAACACCACCATTCATTCAGGAATGAAACAAGTGACCATTCATAAGTGAATCAATGAATGATTCATTCAACTCATTTGTTCATGAACACTGGTTCATTCATAATAGAATCAAATAACTTTATTTATGGATGAATAATGGAGTCATTTAGCCATTATTTTTCCCATTCAGGAATGGAACGGTTGACTGTTTTTGAGTGAATCGTTGAATCATTTATTCAACCATTTAACACCACCATTCATTCAGAAATGAAACCTGACAATACATAAGTGAGTCATTGATTGATTCATTCATTCAGCTCATTTGTTAATAAACACGGATCCATTTAAAATCAAATCATGTAACTATGTTTGTGGATGAATAATGGAATCTTTCATTCAACCATTTATTTCCCATTCAGGAATGAAACGGTTGACTGTGTTTGAGTAAATCATTGAATCATTCATTCAACCAGTTCATTTTCAGAAATGAAACAAGTCACCGTTCATAAGTGAATCATTGAATGATTCATTCAACCAATTAGTTCAACACTGCTGAATCATTCAGGAATGAAGTATGTTTATAAGTGAGTCATTGATTCATTCACTCAGCTGATTTGTTCAACAGCAATGATTCATTCAGGAACTTATAAGGTTATTGTGTTTGAGCAAATCATTGAATCATTCACTCAACTGATTTGTTTTACCAACGATAATTCATTTAGGAATGAATTTATGACTAATTGAACTAAGCGAATCAATTGACTGCAGCTGCAATAGCATGTTAGCTTTTTGAATACTGCAGTATTAAGAGCAGTATGCTATTCCCGTTATTGCAGGTGCAGTGTCTACTGAATGCATGCATGTCTAGGTGAGCGTGCATCTTGTGTTCGACAGCGGATCTTGCGGTTTCTCCAGACGATCCTCTGCTAATGCACGGCTCAGCCCAGGACTGGCTTGCGCTAATGAGGTTACCTAACGTGCTAAACCCATTTGGTGTGAGGTGATAAAAGCGGATAGAAAAGAGGATGAGCAGAGCACAGGAGCCGACGGACAACCTGGGCTTGGTTCGGGGCCAGAAATCCTCCCGCTGGACGTTTTTTCACACAGCTGAGCACTGAATCCAGCTCCGTTTGTGGCGGGAGGCCCAGACTGTTAGCAGAATCAAGCCTGTGTCGTTAAACGGTCTCCGCAGGGTCAAATTTAACAGCGTTTCGCTTGTGAAATGCTTTTGGGGCTTCTTAATGCATTTATATTTAACACGGTTTTAATTGTTTAAATGACAGATAGCCACTTAGTAGCGCGTTAAGCTAGGAAATGCCAGTGTCAAACATGTCAGTTGCAATGAATTTGATCACGGTGATGCTTGACAAATAAACACATCCCTTTCGCCGCTAATGTGAACTAGTCTGTATCCACTGATGCAGTAAATCAAGTCAGTCTAACCAGCAATTGCCTTGCTAGTTGATGCCGGGTTGCATTTTCTACACCATTCTAGTGTACAGTTGTGTAAGAGATTTTATAAACGTACTTCAAATAAATAATGAGATTTTTTAGTCATTTCCTATTCTTTTAGTTGTTAAAAGTTTCCCAGATTGTCTTGTGATGAGTGAAGTTATTGTCTAATATGCATAATTGTTAGCCTGATAGGCCTAAATAATAAATTAGGAAGGAGACAGAGAATCAGAGAGGCGCTGTGAGCAGATAATGTTGTTTTTGCGATGGCAAGGTCTGTTTTTGGCAATCACAAGGTCTGTTTTGAATGTAGAAATCTCACTGTCTCTCAGTGACTTGTTGACCTGGTAGTCTGTGTTATTGTGTTGACGTCTGAGTCTATAACCTTGGTGGTATTGTTTGGTATAGCCTGTTTGCTTTAAATGTTGGGCCTTTCTTCAACTTAGCATCTATTTATACCTTTATTCTGACAACTGGGGTAGATTATAAAAAATTAACAATTTTAAGCATCTAGGCAGTATTAATAATATTAATATTTTATTTAATTTATATTTATTTTAAGTTTATCTATAATTTATTTTCAGTTTATATGAAAACAGTTTAAATAATTTTATTTATTTATGTATCTGGGTGCCATGATTTAAACTTTCATTTATTTACCATGAATGTGTATTTATTTATTTATTTATCTATCTATCTATCTATCTATCTATCTATCTATCTATCTATCTATCTATTTATTTATTTATTTATTTATTGTTGTATAATGTTCTATAATAATAATAATAATAATAATAATAATAATAATAATTATTATTATTATTATTATTATTATTGCTTAAGTTATTATTTTTTTAAGTTGAATGAAGCTGTTCAATAATTTTATTTACATATTTGCCTTTATTTATTTATTCGAAAACTAACAAAAGTTTTCACACATATTACAATTATTTATTGCACTCTTTGTTTTATTTATTTATTTATGCATGTATTTATGTATAAATAATAATATTAATAATAATAATAATAATAATAATAATAATAATAATAAAAGAACCATAACAAGAGCCAGTAAAATATAAAAAAAAAAATATATATATTATTATTATTATTATTATTATTATTATTATTATTATTATTATTATTATTATAATTACTGCTTAATTATTATTTTTAAGTTGACTGAAAACAGTTCAATAATTTTATTTATTTATTTAATTTATCTGAAAATTAAGATTTCGCACAAATATTGAAATTATATATTTATTGCACTCTTTTGTTATTTATGTATTGTATATTCTACATTATTATTAAAGTTATTGTCATTTATTGTCATAAAGTTATTATTATTATTATTATTATTATTATTATTATTAATAATAATAATAATAATAATAATAATAATAATAATAATAGTAATAATAATAATATTTAATAATAGAACAATAACAAGAACCAGTCCAATATTAAATTATTATTATTATTATTATTATTATTGCTTAAGTTATTTTATTTTAAGTTAAATGAAAACAGTTCAGTGATTTTATCTATTTACGTATTTGTGTGCATTTATTTATTTATTTATTTATTTATTTATTTAGAGGAAAGTCTGGGTTTGGGACAAAGGTAACACAATAAATTCTGTATATAACAGAATATGATATTAATGATGACAGGCATTATAAAAGGTTTCCAGAGTATTTTTAATGTGACCTTGCATAAGAGGAATGTGAAGGAAAAGAGTGTCAACAAGTGTTTTAATAATAAAAACTCAACCCCTTAGACATAATATTGGGCGTTGTTGAAGAAAGACCTGTGTTTTCTGGTTTATTTGTGTTTGTAGGCCGTTCTGGATACACATGCTTGACTGCAGGAAATGAGATCTGCTTGAGGAGCTGTGCAAACTAAGGAAAAGTTAATTACATCTCAGAAAAGCAGCAGTTCTAATAGTCTGTGGAAACGGTCCCTGTTAGCTGATTTTTCCTGAAATGAGTCGAAAAGACATCAGCGTTTGCGGTGACAAAAATAATTGTGAAATCTCAGGCAGAAATGGAGCAGAGATAATTTTAGCGCTAAGCAACGTCACCTGACCAGCGCCACTCTGGGGAGCTTATTACAGCGAAAGCGTAACACTTACAGATGATTGTCAGAAATACAAATAACAGAACAGAGCTGCGAGCTGCAGACTTAAACCTTCCAGAGCCGTTGCCAGCGGCTGACATTATGCTCTTTTTATGAAACACACCGCAGTAGAATTGAATCGCCATACTGAAGTTTCAGTAGTCGATAATACCAGTAAAACTGCACAATTCCCAATGTGACTCTTAATATCTCAGCATAATCAAATATGCTATTGAACATGGCTTTATTTAAAAAGTATCAAAAAAAAAAAAGGTGCTTCTGTTGTTAATATTATTAGTATCATTATTATTTGCTGAGAACAGTTTTGGGAATTGTGCAGTTTCACTGGTGTTAATAATAATAATAATAATAACAATAAGCGTAGTAGTATACTATTTTAATTGTATTATTTATTTAAAAAAATCTATTATTATTATTATTATTATTATTATTATTATTATTATTATTATTATTATTATTGTTATTATTAAAAATAGTAGTAGTATTACTATTTTAATTGCATTATTTATTTTCATATTTTTTCTTGTAGTTATTTTTCTATTCTAATTATTTTTCTTTTATTAAGAGTAGTAGTAGTCTTACTATTTTAAGCGTATTATTTATTTTAATATTTCAAAAAATAATCTTTTTCTTATTAAAAATAGTAGTAGTATTAATATTTTAATTGCATTATCTATTTTCATAATTTTCTTGTAGTTATTTATTATTATTATTGTTATTACTATTATTATTATTATTATTATTATTATTATTAATAATAATAAGAGTAGTGGCAGTCTTACAATTTAATTGTGTTATTTTAATATTTGACTTTTTTTTGTGTAGTTTTTTTTCTTTTATAATTGTTGTTACTAAAAATAGTAGTAGTCTTACTATTTTAATTGTATTATTTATTTTAATATTTTTAAAAAATGTATTTAATTTTTTGTGTAGTTATTTTTCTATTATTATTATTATTATTATTATTAATATTATTATTATTATTAATTTTAGTTTAATTAGTTTTTCTGGTATTTATTGTTTTTTGGTCTATTTATTTAATTCAGTATTTAATTAAATGCTGTTAATTAAATTACATTTTTATTTTTAATATTAACCATTTATTGTGATGTATTCAATTATTATTTTAATTTTATTATTTGTTTTACATTATTTTTTTTTACTTTTTATTACTAACTTTTATTTTATTATATGTTATTTTATATATATTTTAAATATATATTTTATTATTATTATTATTATTATTATTTTACATACCAATACATTTGATATCAGATTGCTAACAGCTCTCTTTCAAGTTCAGGCTCAGACCCATCAGTTTCCCTTCATATTTTCCCATTTTCCCTCTTCCTCCCACACACTGTCTGCCGCCCGTCTCCTCGGTCCTGGCCTGAACACATGGGGTTGTATGCTTTGGCCCAGATTGTTCCCGATCGCTCCAGTCGTGTACGTCGCTGAAGTGTCGCGGCGGGGAGCCGTAAAGCACAAACCGCTCCTTCAGAAGCACTCAATGAACACAGCGGCCAGTTTCAAACCAATAAAGGCCCTCGCATCCGCCGTCTTTGATTTCCAGCTCGCCACAGCTCGAGCGCAGAAATTCCTCCTCTAATCTGCTGTAACTAGATAAAGGCCAGCATTGATCTTTCGGACAGATTATAGGGTGAGTGCATTTCTCGAAGGGCTTCGTTCTAATGATCTCATCAATGCGCTCTTTTATTGCGTCTGCTGCTGGAGTGTGTTGCGTTTTCGGATGCGTTTTCCCTCCAGGCTCTCTGTGGAAGTTTTGATGCCGTGTTTAATGAGCGTGCGCTCGTGCGTGTGGGTGAAGTTTAAAGCGCGTGGATCTTTGTGCCATAATAACCAGAGGCAAGAACGCCACAGATCCCCAGATTAAAAGCCTTTTAGACGGTTCTGCATGTCGGATGATTTTAAAATTGTGGGATCAACCTGTGGTCAGACCGCTGGGGCTGGATATCCAGCCATTCACGGCCCAGTGGCGTCTCAAAATCGCTTGTGGTGTGGTCTAGCAGTTAAAAATCAACCCTGTTTATATCATTCATGCACCTTCCAGGTCTTACTGTGCCTGATTTATCCATGCATTCAAATAAAAAGCTGTCTGTGGCAAATCTGAGATGTTTAAAGTACTCAGTAAAGACAACCAGTTCTAACAAACAAGTTGTTAGCTGTTTGAACCACAATTTTTAAAATGTTTTTGGCTTGTTTACAGTTGCACATGAAATTAAATGCTAAAGAAACATCACCTGACACACAAAGACTTTTTAGTACCGGTTTTAGAGCAGTACTTCAGATAAAAATGTTATTATTTTTTTTATTATTTATTATTAAATATCATTTTATTCTTTCTTTTTGTTTTTTAAGTAATAAATAAATAAATAAATATGTAATGTAATGTAATATAATATATTATAATATAATATAATATTATTATTAAATAGAAAAATTAAGAAATAATAATACTATTGTAATTTCACTATTAATTATTATTATTATTATTATTATTATTATTATTATTATACTACTATTTAAGAAAATCTAATAATATTTTTGAGCAGATGCAGAGCAGATGTAATTAGAATACTTATAAATGCAATAAAAAATTAAAAGATTTGGTATTATTTTCATTTTTGTTTTATTGGAAAGCTTTAAGACTCCTAAGGCCTCTCTTCTGTGAAACATGCTGTGTGCATTTTATTTTATTTTATTTTATTTATTTTATTTTATTTTGTTTTGTTTTATTTATTTTCTTTTTTTTATATAAATACAATGAATAAAAAAAAAAATAAAATAAATAATAATAATAATAATAGTAGTAATAATAATAATATTTTTGCACAACAAATACAATTAGAATTATTATACTAACATTTAAGAAAATATAGTATTTTTGCAGAGCAAATGCAATTACAGTACTTTAGAAATTTAATAAAAACATTTAAAAAAAATTATGAACATGGTTATTTTTTATTTTATTTTAGTGGTAAACTTTAAGGCTCTTAAGGCTAATATAGCTAATATTTTTGCAGAACAAATTCAATTAGAATATTTTATAAATTTAATAAAGAAAAATAAAAAATATTATGAATTTGGTTATTTATTAATTTTCATTTTATTTTAGTGGAAAACTTTAAGGATCTCAAGGCTTTTTTTCTGTGAAACGTGCAGTGTTTTTATTTTATTTTATTTTTTTTTAAATTTACCTTGCAGCCCTAGTAGATAGTGTGACAGAAATATACAGTACAACTGTAAAATTATAATACCAATGTTAATGATTGTAATTTCTTTTTTAATTTAGTGGAAAACTGCAAACTCCTTTGTTTCACTGTGAAACTTGCACTTTCAATTTGTTTTATTTTATTTTATTTACCTTCTATTTTGCAACCCTAATAGACGGTGTGACACCCAATGCAGATTGTGAAAACGTGGCGAAACAAAAGCTCTACCTTTATAATTAAACTTAGGCAAAATGTAAACAAGAGATTTAGATGCATCTGCATCTAGTCCTTTATAAAACACAACTGACAGCTTAATTGTGATTACTGTATCAAGGGAAATAACCAAAATGTCACTCAACCGCAGTCAAACATTATTTACTGTTTTCAAGCCTCGTTTCGTCTCTCTTTGTGTGCTAATGAGCCAGTGATAGTCCGGCAGGCGCTGACATGTTCAGGATAGGGATGGTCAGGATAGTTGACTGGGCGATTAGTGGGAATTATTAGTGGGGAGTTGTTTTTGGAGACGTCAGTACGGGGAAGAGGGTGTTGGCACACTTTAGCAAATAACGGTTTAGCAATGACTAGTCACTCTTAAGAGGCGTCAGTTCTGCCTCAGCTGAATCAAAGTGCTTTTGTAGTATTCATCAAATTGAACCTATTTAAAGGTCATCAGACTCGTTTCCATTATTGTATTGTATTTTTTTTTAATTTATTTTTATTTTTTTTGTGTGTGTGTCCTTGAAAGTTGTTTATTTAGCAACATGGTTTCTGTTAAATGCCATCAGTTTTATTTCATCCAAATTCAGTTTGTTTCTGTGTTTGTTTATTTTATTTTATTTTATTTTATTTTGTTTTATTTTCAATAATAAAAATGATTCAATATTAGTATTCAAAAAGCATCATGAACCGTATGCAATTTAGCAATTTAAGTTTAGCAAAAACAATATTTTTAGGGCCCTATGAAATGTTTCTTTTTCTTAAATTCAGTTTCTTCTATTTTAATTTCTGTTTTTGAAGTTATATTTTAATAATTAAATTATTATTATTATTATTATTATTATTATTATTATTATTAATAATAATAATAATAATAATAATAATAATAATAATAATATATTTTTTATAATCATCATAATTTTATTTTATTTTGAAATTCAGTTTTGTTCCATTTAGACTTTTTTTTTCTGGATTCTGTTTGTTTGTTTTTTTTATTTTCTTATTTTTTTATTTTTCATACTAAATATTAGTATTCAAAAAGCATGTCCAATTAAGTAAAATCATTAACTATGTGCAATTTAACAATTTAATTAAATATTAGTATTCAAAAAGCATCATGAACCTTATGCAATTTAACAATTTAAGTTTAACAAAAAAATTTTATTTTTAGGGCCATGTTTTTTTTTTTTTTTTTGTATTTTTATGATCAAATTATTTTTATTTTATTTTATTTTTAGTTGATTAGAAATTGTTGTTTGTTTGTTTGTTTATGTGTTTAATTATTTAATTATTATTATTAGTATTATTATTATTTAAAATACATTTTGGCAAACGAAGTGCTTCTCAATAGAGGTTTACAGTTATAATTAAAACCTTGAGGAAAAATGGTGTTATTTGTTAAAAAGTAAAGTTAATTTATTTATTGAGATGTACATTTTACTGTATGTCTCATTTTAAGTGAAACCAAACTGTTATTTTGTTGGATTTTCAGTTCTGAAGTTTTGATTCTGTCCGTGTTTTTAAAATCACAGGGCCCCAGCTGCTTATTAGTGGTTTAGACTAGTCAAATGTGAAGATATGGATGTGTTTTAGCCTACATACGGTCTCAAGGCTCATTTCTGAGTGCTTTCTGATTCACAAAGACAAAGTCTGCGGCCGTCTCTCTCTCTCTCTCGGGGCTGGAGGGCTGTCAGTTGCAGTTTTATGACTAAAAGGCTGTTTACAAGAGCCGAATTTAGCCTGATTAAAGCATGTCCATGTGCTGAAGACGCCGTTTGCCTCCAGGCCAGAGCTGTTGTTGCGTTTGAGGACAGATAAGAGCGGTAATATTCAGCCTGTGTCGTATTACACCTCACTGAAAATACTGACGGCTCGTAATGCCGCCTAAATGCTGTCATTTTATAACACTCCAGAAGTTGTAAACCAACACTATCATTGTCAGACTTTACTTATACATGACTGTCGAGCGATTGAGCCGCCTTTCCTCTTGGCTGTGTTCCCGGTGTTGGGAAAGTGGCACACGGCAGGGAGTCTGGACAGGAAATGACCTCACTCCACCTCTGGACGTACGCGCAGTCCTGACTCATTCATGTGAAACACAAGCTCCTTGTTTACCATGGCCTACACCTCATTCATAACCTCTCTCTCGTCTTTCGCCTTCGTTTCTTTAGCATCGGTTCATCTCTGACGCCCTTTGTCCTGTTGTTATTGTGTCTTATCGCCATCTTGAATAAGGGAGGATCAAGTCTTTGTGAAGTATCTAGGTTTATCTGTCACAGTCAACTGGTAACTAGGTATCTAGTACACTCACAATGCTAATTCATAGATATGGCTGTACAAAATATGCACCCGCAGCTTTCCACAGAGATAAACAGATTGCTGCACAATTTCTGTGTTGTTGAAGTCTTTTTTAGCGAATTATTTGACTATTTTACTTTTAGAGTTTCAAAAAACAGCTTTAAAAGCATGCAAAAATTTTTTGGGCTATCAAAATAAACATTTTAATGTATTTATCAAATATACATTTTTGGAATGATATGGGGAAAATTAATTAAGTTTTAATTTGTACCCATATCAATTGTAAAAATAGTTTTTAAAATATAAAATAAAAAAATAAATAAAAAAATAAAAAAAAATAAATGTGTATGTGTGTATATATATATATATATATATATATATAATTTTTTTTTTTTTTTTTGTATAATTTTACATTTAAAATTAAATTGACCAGTGGTTCCACTACTTGCGGAACAATGCTCTAATATCAGTGTTAATAATAATAATAAAATTGGTCATACATATTGGTTAACAACACAAGTACTAAAACAATCTGTTATGCATATTGGTTGCCATGCACATAAATACTGAAATAATTGGTTATGCATATTGGTTATCAGACAAATAAATTCTAAAATAATCGGGTATGCATATTTGTTATTGGACACATAAATACTGAAATAATCGGTTATGCATATTAGTTGTTGGACACAGAAACAAATAGGTTATCAGACAAATAAATACTAAAATAATCGGTTTTGCACATTGGACATGGGACGCATAAATATTAACACCTAAAAACTGAAATAATCGGTTATGCATGTTGGTTATCGGACACACAAAAACTATAATAATCGGTTATGCATGTTGGTTATCGGACACACAAAAACTGAAATAATCGGTTATGCATATTGGTTGTTGGACACCTAAAAACTGAAATAATCGATTATGCAAATTGGTTGTCGGACACAGAAACAAATAGGCTATCAGACAAATAAATACTGAAATAATCGGTTATGCACATTGGACATCAGATGCATAAATATTAACACCTAAAAACTGAAATAATCGGTTATGCATATTGGTTGTCGGACACTAGAATACGAAATATGGTTATCACAGACATCGGATGCATAAATTAACCTGAAAGCTGAAATCGGTTATGCATATTGGTTGTCGGACACAGAAACAAATAGGTTATCAGACACCTAAATACTGAAATAATCGGTTATGCATATTGGTTGTCGGACACCTAAATACTGAAATAATCGGGTATACATATTGGTTGTCAGACACCTAAATACTGAAATAATCGCTTATGCATGTTGGTTATCAGACACGAAAACTGAAATAATCAGTTGGACATTAGTTGTTGGGCGCATAAATACTGAAATAATCGGTTATGCAAATTGGTTGTTGGACATATAAATAGTGAAATAATATTGATCACTTGGCAAATGGCTGGTTTTGGCTGTGACTTGTGTTTTTGCCTGCTGATAGTAAACACTGTTTGAGTTTGAGGTGAAGACTGCTGAAAGGGCTGGACTTTGGACTCACACACCTATTGCATACAAGCTCTATTATTTTCATCTTAAGCCAATGCACTCGTTCTTCCAGCACAGCAAACAAACCATAATGATGCGATCGGTTCAGCTCAGGCTCCTGAGTTTCTAACCTACTTCTGCTGAAACTCTGAAGCCCCTGGGCTCTGGTCTAGCCCTATACGTTGGCATTCTGCTCGCACATAGTTGTGTATTCATTAGCACAATAGTCCAACCTAATTCCGTATTTGTAAAGTTGTTTAAAGTTGCATGCTGTGAGATTCCCTCTAGCCTGCATGCAGAAACAAGCTAATGGAAATCTCCATAAGATGCAGGTTTGTAATAGAGGATCCGTCTGGAGCAGGTGTGTGTGTGCAGTCAGTGTTTACTAAATAAAGGAAGGAGAGTGTGTGCGAGCCATTGGATCGTAGTGCCGAGTGTGCAGTCGTGTGTATAAACTTCTCAGGTTCAAAAGGCCACCGGTGGTATAAATCCCAAACGAGCGGCGAGATTTCAGTAAACGCCCCCTCTATAAAAATAGCATGACTCAATTTGACTTACTGCTGCGAGGTTTGTGATCTAGTGCAGAGAGAAGGAGGGAAAAGCCTTGAACTGGCTAAGCCTCAGTTTGGACTTTCATTTTGATCATTACCCATAACTATAATCAAGTAAGACAAACAAGTTTTCCCAACTTTATTGATCATTTACTGCATTTTATGTATAGCAATCCATCTTTGATGACATAGTGCAGCATTAAGCATTAAATCAATGGCCTTCAATGGTGGTCAGTTTTGTCTTAACCAGTTTTCGTTATGTTATAGTGCCTTCCAGTCCACAATGAAGTCTTAATTGTTCCATAATCCCACATTATGATATATTAAACATTATTATTATTATTATTATTGTTATTATTATTATTATTATTATTATTATTGTTGCACCTAGTTTTAGGTTTCCCAAATGCCCCCATTTAATTATTTTATTTTATTTTATTTTATTTACCAAAGAAATTAAAAAACACACAATTTTGCTAATTTCCATGGGATTTTTGGCTCTGAAATGTCCTAATATTTCTAGGCTAGAAATGGTAATCAGCAAAATTGTGAAAATTAGGAAATGTCTGTAGTAAATATTATTATTATTGTTATTATTATTATTACTATTATTATTATTGTTGTTGTTGTTATATGTTTGTACAGTCATTTATATATATTTTTTTATCAGCAGCCCAGTCCATTTTTTAGTATTACAAATAATAGAATTTAAATGTGTAAATTACACAATTATACTATTTATACTAAATTGTGAAAATTGGAAAATGTCTGTA